>JAJOZX010005268.1:185000-333834 GCA_023014485.1 Bathynomus jamesi
AAATTATGAATTATTTGAAGCACGCACACACACACACACACACACACACACACACACACACACACACACCATTTGAAGTATTAATTATTAAACTAATAAATTAAACGTACTTCAAATGAGATTTATATATGTTAACCCCTCCGTCTATGGCCCGTGTTGGTTCGAAGTCGACGGGGGTTCTAGTTAGGTGGCAGCAACGGATGTGTGACTTGAAGTAGTTTTCTTCTATATTACTCTCCGAGTTCTTCTATAGTGGCTCGGAGGACTCTGATAGACTTACTAAAAATGCTGAAGGTTCCGGATTCTTCTTATAGCGTATCCGGAAAGTTTAATGACCAAGTTCTTCTGAAGAGAGCAAGGCTCGAAGGATAAGATAAAAACTATCTTCAACTGTAAATTTACTGCTAAAATGTACAGGTAGTGCTCAGCCTCTGAATTAGCTTCTGAATGACAATGGAATATTTTTAGTGGGTTTATATACCCAAAAACTGCTAACATCATTATTATTAAATGCTAAAATGGCTGTATTATTTTTGCACAATATTCGAAAATAAAGTAAATTTTTAGCTGTGGTAAGGCTTGAACGAGTAAACAAAATATTTGAAGACGAAACCATATTTTTATCTTAAACCGCGACTTTTCAGATCTGATGTTATCATGATCTGCCAAGTTAACTAAAAGTGGAAATCGGACTATGCATCTTTACACTAAAATATGCATATGAGTAAAATTTTAAGGTTTAAGATGTACAATTTTAATGCTTAGGCAAGGCATGATCTCATCTTTTATAACGAAAGGAATGTATACAAAATATGAACATTGCAAAGCTTAAGCACGATTCCTTATTAAGCGAAATCTAAGAAAATGATTATGAGATTTTAAAAAAACAACAGGTCACCAATTATTTGGCAAAGTAGAAAGCAAATCAAAAATTTTATCCAAACTCGCGTTGGGCGATTTTGGTCCTTATGTAAAAATGAATACACACACGTACATACATATGAGTATAGGCATTATATAAAGTTAAATATATAAGAATATACAGGATTATATAAATACATGAACCATATAACACATGAATTTTGAAAATGGATACTTTTTCTTAAAATGGATACAAGAACTATATAAATGAATACAAGAATTACATGAAGAATAAGATAGTATAGGAATATGGGAATTATTTATGGTTAATTTTTACAGGGCTCTGCCCTCTAGAATGATATTAATATAATAATGTAACATCCTAACTAATGCTAACTAGATGATAACTATGGGTTTTATAATACAGAGTTATACTGTATATACAACGTAAGTCGGGTGGTTAAGTCTAGTTCACTTGGTCTGGGTACGCACTCTTGGTCGTGCATAAATAGTTTCATGTTCCGTGTCACTTGGTTTTCTTTGCTCCCAGAATGATCTTTTCACCACAAATATACCGAGGATAATAGCACATACAATAATGATACTAACGGCAGATGTTGAGAAAATGGTTACCGGTTGTAGTATTTGTAAGAGGTTGTTTTGGTTATCATCCGAAATTTTAAACCGGCTCAATTGATCATTCCATTCAGGGGCATGTAGTTCGGGTAGGATGGTTACAGGTTTTATGGAGAGATTTAAGATCTCTATGACGGGTTTAAATTTAATTTGCGACGGAATGGGTATGAGTTATTAAGGGTAACCTTATACGGGTTGTATATTTGGAGGGCTTTTGAACGCAAGGAGCAACCAATTGGTAGCCGAATAACCATAGGGATTGTAATGAGGGAATAATTCGATGGACACTCGAGAGTAGCGGCAGTCCTGTTCGCGAAGGAAACCCAGATGTCTGGTCCAATTCGTAGTTGGATGGTTTTAGGGGAATTAAATTTTTTAAATGAACATTAAATCGATAAAGCAAGACCTAGTAGTTGGAAGAATAACTGGTTTGAGTGGAGGGCAGACGAGTTGTTTATTTGGTTGCGGGAATCGGCAATGCCGGACGTCGCTATCTGACATCATAGAATAAGCTGATAGATCTTTGGTGAGGAAAAGGTAAGGTGGTACGGTGGGTAAATACAATCGATAGACATTAGAGTTATTTTGGTAGGGTGTTGGGAAAGGGTGAAATTTATATACGTCATAAGTGAGGACATCGAAAAATGGTATAATTATGAAGTATGTGTAGGGGCGTGGTCCATGTACAGTCCAGGTGTATTCTAGAAATTGAGGGTAATTAGTGTGGTTGAGTGGGAATATGGGTGATAATTTTAATTGTGACTGGGCGGTGTGAATCAAGGACTGAAGTATTTCCCATGGTATTAGGGTGGAAAGAGTGATTTTTCCATGGGCTAGCTGGGTTGCACGCAAAACCTTGGAATGAATCGTAGTTATTCGTTGTAAGTATTTATCGATTAAGGTTACTTGTAGGTTCATTATCTCTATTAATTCTATATATCTTTTGTTTCTTTGTATTGAGCTAACATGGATTCAAGGTATGTGAATCTGTCCGAAAGGGAGTGGAGGAAGCGATTGTTTTCGTGTAATGACCTAATAGTTTGTTCTAACATGTGTCCATTATATTGTCGATTTCGCGCGAAGAGATTCAATTTAAGTTCAATTCTTTTAATATCTTCTTCGGTTGCTAATCCGAATAAACCTTTGAACAATTTCCCTCCTATATCTATCAATCCCCGTTTACTTCTTTGGTTAAAGTTTTCTGAGTTTTTAGTTTCAGTTTGTATCCATGGTAAGGCTAATATTTCTGATAGGGCGCGTGCTGTAGTTTGAATATTTTCGAGGGTATTTTCTAACAGAACGCGACTAATCTGATATTTTCCTTGGAAAGAATTCTGGACTTTACTTTTAAACGTTTTTAATTGGGTTTGGATCTGAAGGAGATTGATTTTAATTCTAGCAGGGGGTTGCAAATTTATATAAAGGTCTGCGTGCCCTTTCAAAAATTTACCTTCTGCAAGTTTTTCTATAACAACTCCGGTAGAAATTTTAATGCTAGGTCTACAAGAGTAAATAATTTGGAAAATTATAAGGGGGACAATTTTATTCATTTCTACGCCTTAAGTTATACGGAGCTGGGGGTAGTTGTGTAGATACTTGTGTGGATACTTGTGTTTGTGGGCGAAGGGGTCGGCCTCGTTTTGGTGGCAATGGGGGTCGACCGTTGAGCTCGGATTCTGAGCGGGTTCGTTTCTTATGTGAAGGTTCTAGTTCACGTGGGTGATGCATTTGCGGGCGGTATGTAGGGTCCGTGCGTCGATCATCAATCGGCGAGGGTGGTGACAGAGGAGATGGTGGAGTTGGAGGAGATGGTGGAGTTCCACTGAGTGATCCTCTCGAAGGGGTTTCTCCAGGGTCTGGGTCCGATGGGACGCTTGGCTCTGGGGCCTCCTCTTGTTCAGAGATTGCCTCGAGTAATGGTGGTATTACGAGGTACCAATCTTCGTCATGAGTAGCGGTTCCCGCGGTGAGCACTTCAGTTTTTTGATCCCTGCCCGATTTGTTAATATCTTGACCTTTTGAAGGATAGGCGGCTCGAACGCCTGGCAGCTGTTTTTTGGGAAGGTGTTGTTCGGAAGCTATCTTCAAATTGTCAGCGTGAATGATCTTTAGTTTGGAATGATCCCGGAGGTCGAGGATTTCATAACGATTTTTTCCGAGGTTTTTCATAATCCTATATGGGCCATCCCATTTTGGGTATAATTTGCGATGAGCACCTGGCGGTTTCACGCTCTTCAGATAACATCGCATACCGACGATTATAGTCCGTTGACGGGGATGACGCCTATGTTGCTCTTGCTCCATCTATGGTTTCGTTGGTCGAGGGCATAGCGGATTATGTCAAAAATCTTGAAAGATCGTTCAGCTAGTTGCTGATTTGCTTCTGCCTTTTCGGAAGATGTTAGAACTGCCGGGTCGGTTTGGTCGGGCAAATCAAAAGGTAGACGCTTGTCGTAGTGATAGAGAACGAAATGAGGGGTGTCCCCGATGGACACATTGTAGCCATTGTTGATGGCTGTTTGTACCATGGGAAGGGAATCATCCCATGTACGGGAGGATGCATCGACAACGTGGCGCAGGGCTTCCAAGATCTTTCGATTGTGCCTTTCCACTAAGCCGTTTGCCTGCGGATGGTATGCCACAATGTGTGTATTTTTAATTTTACACATGTTACAGAGTGACTCGAACAGTTTGGAAGTGAAACTAAGGGCGTTATCCGAGATTAGGATGGAAGGAGTGGTATGATTTTGGATGACGCGTTCCACTAGGGCTCTTGCCACAGTTTCCGAGGTCTGGTCTGGAATGGCGGCTACTTCACTGTAACGCGAGAAGTGGTCCGTAAACACAATGATGTACTGATTTCCCTTTGACATTTTGGGAAATGGTCCCAGTATATCCATTCCAGTTCTTTGCCAGGGCCTTTGGCATACTGGATATTTATGCATCGGAGCTGTGGATGGTACGTTGCCCTTATGCTTTAAACACGACGGACATTCGGCGATGTATTCTTGTACCTTTTTGTTCATCTCGGGAAAGTGGTATCGCTCCAAAAGACTCTTGATGGTGCGATCCGGCCCCATGTGTCCATACAAAGGTGAGTCGTGACAAAGTCCAATGGCTATATCGACGAGATCCTTTGGTATCTTCACGAGGTCGTTTCCATCTTCATTCCTGAAATGTACGAGCCCATCTTTGAGGTTGTACTGTTCTTTTACCTTCGATGGTTCCTTTTGCTCCAGGCGCGCCCGAAGGTTCTGGGTGTGTTGGTCCTGTTGTTGGGAGTATTGCAGACACTCGTAGTCGAACACAGGAAGAATTCCTATTTTATTCACTTGGGCGTCGGGCTTGAGTCTCGACAATCTGTCTGGAATAACTTGCAGTTTTCCCGGTTTGTATACGATTTTCGCTGCAAAGTCCTGAATCAACAGAGCCCATCTACTCAATCGTCCTTCAAGTAGCTTGTCCTTGAAGAGGTACGTGAGTGGCTTATGATCAGTCTTGATGGTTACATCGTAGCCATAGACGATATTTCGGAATTTTTTCAAAGCCCAATATACCGCTAGGGCCTCTCGGTCCGTAGTGGAATAATTCCGTTGAGGTGCAGAGAGAAGTTGACTGGCATAAGCAATGGGTAATTCCACACCGTCTACGTCTTGTAACAGGACGGCTCCTAGTCCATAGGAGGAAGCATCTGTGGCTATGATGAAGGGTCTTGTGTAATCAGGATATTGTAAAATGGGATGACAGGTTAGTTTATTAATTAAAGTTTCAAAGGCATGTTGGTGATCGGATTCCCAGTTAAATTTCGAATTTTTCTGGAACAAATTAGTAATGGGTTTAGCAATATTCGAAAATTGGGGGATAAAGTTCCGATAGAATCCGACAAAACCAATAAATGCACGGGCGTCGTCGATGGTCTTGGGTACAGGGTACCTTTCCAGGGCTTCGAGTTTGGCTGGATCAGGTTTAATTCCTGTGGACGAGAGTAGGAATCCTAGGTATACCAGGGATTCTTGTAAAAAATTGCACTTTGCAAGCTTCAGTTTAAGGTGTGCTTTTCTCAAGTGTGATAGCACATTCTGAAGGCGTTGAAAGTGTGTTTTTATGTCCGAACTGTAGACGATAATATCGTCAAGATAAACGAGAGCTTCGACACCTAATAGGTCGGAAAGGACTATATTCATCAACCTAGAGAAATTAGCAGGCCCATTTCGGACTCCGAAAGGTAAAACCTGGAATTCGTAATGGCCTCGGTTAGTGGAGAAAGCAGTCAATGCCCGAGATTCGGGACTGACCTCCATTTGCCAATAACCCGATGCTAAATCGAGGGATGAAAAGAAGTTCGCTTTCCCTACGTTCAGAATTGTTTCCTGCATGTTTGGAATCGGGAAACGGTCTGGGATGGTAATGTTGTTCAGGCGTCTAAAATCTATACAAGGGCGAGATGTTCCGTCCTTTTTGGAGACGAGAATCATAGGAGGACCAGGGACTAGCTGAAGGCTGAATGACATCCTGCTCCAACATGTCCTTGATGTGTTCCTCAATAGTGACTAACTGGGAATGTGGAACCCGATAGGGAGGAATGAAAATGGGTTTGGAATTGGGTTCCAACTTGATTTCAAAAGGGACCAAATTAGTTCGGCCCAGAGGATCTCCTTTTAGGGCAATCACATCTCTATTTCTTATCAGGAAATCGAGAAGTGATTCCATTAGTTTGGGATCCTGTAAAGCTGGTGACTCCTGAAGGGAGTGCTCCAGACATTTCTTATATTCTTCTTTTAATACTGAAGGATTTAATTCTAAGGAACTGGAAACACGATTTATCATACTGATGGGGAAATCTGAATCTACTTCTACTGTGGAAACAGTTCCTATTTTCTGATTTGAAGTTAATTCTATAGGACTTTTTCCTTTGTTTAAACAAACAACAGGGATAGCTGAATTCTGACTCTGACTAAGGACTTGGGCAATAAGAACATCTCTTTTGAAATTACTTTTCTCTGTAATCAGAGTACGCTCTGACTCTAATAATTTTCCTTGACTGTTAACTACTTTTGCTAGGAAACAAATCTTCTCATAAGGTGCTACTGTTATATGCTCGGTAGGGCATATGAAAAATTGTGAATCTGATTCTGGTTCGGCGACTAAAATTTGCCTTATTGGCTGAACTGAAGCTGGCTGACTGGAAACTGGCTGACTGGAAACTGGCTGACTGGAAACTGGCTGACTGGAAACTGGCTGACTGGAAACTGGCTGACTGGAAACTGACTGACTGGAAACTGACTGTGTTGATCCAACTGGATTCAACAACTGGAACTGATTACCCTGG
Organism: Bathynomus jamesi; assembly: GCA_023014485.1. Classification (NCBI taxonomy): domain Eukaryota; kingdom Metazoa; phylum Arthropoda; class Malacostraca; order Isopoda; family Cirolanidae; genus Bathynomus; species Bathynomus jamesi. The sequence continues at coordinate 191,827 of JAJOZX010005268.1, forward strand.
GGTCTGATTTCTGGAGCGGTTGTCCCTCTGGATACAACCGGCTGACTTGAACTGCAATCAAGTGGAGGGGGTTTCCTATTTCTTTCGGAAATCTGAACTGACTAATTCTATTAGCATTAAGTTGTCTGTCATTCTCACGGAGATGGTGTGTCCTATTTCGACACTTTACTAACTTTCCGGCTGGGTAAATCTCCCATTGATTCCGGTTAAAAAAATCCATACCTAGTAGGATGTCTGTCTGAAAGGTGGCGACTGTGTCCACTATACAACATTTCGCGGGGTATACCGCGTTTCCAACTTCTAAATATAACTCAATTTCTCCGTATGTAGGTATGGGTGTGCCCGTAACTCCTCTGAGTTGGCAGGATGGTGCCTTAAGTTCATATTTGTAATTTGTTCTCTAATAATTCATCTACACATTGTTTCTTAATTAACGTCGCGTGTGCTCCTGTATCTAGGAGAGCAGTTAAATCTTGGTTATCGGTGCTACAATTTATTATTAAATCTAGGAGGTCCGCACCTATTATCCTGATGGGGAGTTTGTGTGCGTATCTGGGTTCATTACTGTAATTTAGGGGGAGGAGGTTGAACTGCCGCCTCCAATGTAGGGTCTAAAAAAGGGCTCGAATGGTCTTCTATGGGAGGACCTGGGTCATATTCTACGGGAATATCATACGCTGGAGGGTGTTCTTGAAAACTGTTCTCTGGGGAAAATGATTCCTCCACGGGTACTTCTACGTACCGAACTAGTTGACCTTGCTGGTTGTACTGAGGTTTGTACATGGGGTAAGAGTGTGGTTGACCCTGTGGTCGTGATCTATTGGGTTGGTAGTTCGACTGAGGCTGGGAATGGACTGGTTTCTGGGGATTGGATGACTTTTGGGATACGTTTTGGGAACGTGGTTGGTTTGGTTTCTGAAAGTGGGGTCTATACCCTGCAGGGGCTTTATCAGCACACTTTTGGCGATCGCCACGGCGATGACCATGTTCGTGACAGTGGGAGCAATACGAGGGGTAATTACATTGACTTATCATGTGCCCAAAGCTATCGCAGTTAAAACACTGTGGAGGAGGGCGTGTATTCTGGGTTTGGGGGGCTTGTTTCTGGGGTGTTCCCTGCATTGGCCTCGATTTATAGGGTTTTGTTGTTGCTGTTGGTGTGGCTGCTGCTGCTGAATATAATGTACAGGGGTTTCTCTACCTTTCGGTAGTTCTGGTTTGCTAAATCGGGGTAATGTTCCCGTGTTTTGTTTATGGCTACACTTACAGGTTTGTCAACATTTAAAAACTCCTGAAACTTTTTTTTAGGTGCTCCGGGTAGGTTTTGGTAAATGGTTGTGGCTACTATTAGATTTCTTTGTTTCGAAGTGAAAGTTATGCCACATGCATTTTCTGCGGCCCGGAGGGCTTCTCCTACAAGTTTATGTGTACGTGTAATAAAATTGTTTAAATCTTCGTGTTCCTCTTTCTTCCATTTAGCTTGGAAGACTGCTTCTAACGTGGCTAAGGGTTGTGCAAGGGTTATTTCTTTAAAAAATTCTAATAAGTTTTGTTTAAAATCGTCCCATGTTGTAGCTTCGCTAATTGATGGGACGTAAGTGACTGTGTCATGAGCATTCCCTTCTTTCGGGTCGATAAATCTTTTTGCTTCCCTAATTTTTATATCATTATCGGTAATATTTTCGCGTAAGAAATGTTGCTCTAAAGATTCAACCCAAGGTCTTACGCGTGGTTCAACAAAACGATTATCTATGGTCCCCTTAAAAATTAAAACAGTATGAGGAAGGTTTACTAGTCTGCCTAAGTTAATGTATGCTGGGGCGGGGGTTTGAGACTGAGACATATTGGCTTGTGTGTTTGGGAGTATGTTTGAAGGGCGCGGGGTAGGTGGAAAAATGGGTGTAGGTAAATTTTCGATGTCAGAAAGCGCACCGTCTGAATCGCTCATATGTGAAGGTACTTATTAATGTGTTCTAATTAGGTCTGCTTGACCGATCTTAATTTATGGAATGATCACTTAAGGGGTTTTCCTAACTACACTATCTAAAAATAAATGCACAACAATTTGCCTAACTAGGGGAAAATTTGAAAAGATTGCAAACAAAAATAAAAATGTAAACAAAATTTCACTCGAATGTACGTGAAGGTATGGTAATACTATGTTTGGTACATTAAATAAAATTATACTATACTAACTAGAATAGTAAAAATAACTGAAAATAACTGTGACAATAATTCTGTGACAATAATTCTGTGACAATAATTCTGTGAAATACTGTTTTCAATAAAAAAAATGTATCACTGGTGTCTGAAGTGTTCACTGTGTTTTGTGTTAATTCTGGCTCAATATTAAATATTAACTGTTAATATACTGACTTTTCAAATGTTTTAGAGATTATTTAAAAAAGAGTTTTGTACTTAACAAGATTCCTACGGCGAAATCCTTAGAGACGTGTCCTGAAGACGTGTCTTGCTGGCCACTTGTTCTTGGATGAAAACTAGGCGTGGAGAACTTGGAGTCGTGACGCACCGGTTCAAGGGTGGATGTGACGAACTAGAAGTCGTGACACGCCGGTCAACTGGGTGTTGGTTCTGGTTCCAGGGTCTGGAAGACTGGAAGAATCCTGGAGTCGTGAAGATCCTGGTTAAAGGGTCGCCAGTTGTTAACCCCTCCGTCTATGGCCCGGTGGTTCGAAGTCGACGGGGGTTCTAGTTAGGTGGCAGCAACGGATGTGTGACTTGCAGTAGTTTTCTTCTATATTACTCTCCGAGTTCTTCTATAGTGGCTCGGAGGACTCTGATAGACTTACTAAAAATGCTGAAGGTTCCGGATTCTTCTTATAGCGTATCCGGAAAGTTTAATGACTAAGTTCTTCTGAAGAGAGCAAGGCTCGAAGGATAAGATAAAAACTATCTTCAACTGTAAATTTACTGCTAAAATGTACAGGTAGTGCTCAGCCTCTGAATTAGCTTCTGAATGACAATGGAATATTTTTAGTGGGTTTATATACCCAAAAACTGCTAACATCATTATTATTAAATGCTAAAAGGCTGTATTATTTTTGCACAATATTCGAAAATAAAGTAAATTTTTAGCTGTGGTAAGGCTTGAACGAGTAAACAAAATATTTGAAGACGAAACCATATTTTTATCTTAAACCGCGACTTTTCAGATCTGATGTTATCATGATCTGCCAAGTTAACTAAAAGTGGAAATCGGACTATGCATCTTTACACTAAAATATGCATATGAGTAAAATTTTAAGGTTTAAGATGTACAATTTTAATGCTTAGGCAAGACATGATCTCATCTTTTATAACGAAAGGAATGTATACAAAATATGAACATTGCAAAGCTTAAGCACGATTCCTTATTAAGCGAAATCTAAAAAAATGATTATGAGATTTTAAAAAAACAACAGGTCACCAATTATTTGGCAAAGTAGAAAGCAAATCAAAAATTTTATCCAAACTCGCGTTGGGCGATTTTGGTCCTTATGTAAAAATGAATACACACACGTACATACATATGAGTATAGGCATTATATAAAGTTAAATATATAAGAATATACAGGATTATATAAATACATGAACCATATAACACATGAATTTTTAAAATGGATACTTTTTCTTAAAATGGATACAAGAACTATATAAATGAATACAAATTACATGAAGAATAAGAATATAGGAATATGGGAATTATTTATGGTTCATTTTTACATATATATATATATATATTATATATATATTATATATACAGGGTGTTTGAAAACTTTCTGTACAAATTGTAATGGGGGATAGGCAACACCAAGACAAACCCTTTTCGTCTATAAGTGTATGTCCGCTGACGTCACCATTCGGCGCGAGAGGGCGCCGCTGCAATTGGCTAAAAGGTGAAGTGGGCTAGACTCGCGCTTGCCGCGGGCATTCTTAAATCGGACGTAGTACGCGTAACATGGAGCGCTTCACGACTGCTGAGATGGCTGACATGCATATGGTGTATGGGGCTGCCAATGGAAACGGAAGAGCTGCTGTGAGGTTGTACCGACAGCGCTTCCCAAACAGACGTGTGCCAAACCACCAAACGTTTGCGCATTTGCATCGGCGACTGCGAGAAACTGGAACATTCCATGCAAACATGCATGACACTGGTCGGGAGAGAAACGTGCGTACTCCTGACATGGAAGAAGAAATCCTACGGCGATTTGAGGACAATCCAAGCGCAAGCACGCGAGGTGTTGCACGTATCCTCGGTGTGAACCTCGACCTGGTCTGGAGAGTGTTGCACGAGCAGCAGTTACATCCGTTTCATCGTCAGAGAGTCCAGGCATTACAACCTCGGGATTACCTTCTTCGTGTGGAATTCGCACGCTGGTTTCTGCAGCAGACAGCGGTGCAGCCTAATTTTCCGGCTTATGTGCTGTTCTCAGATGAGGCCGTAGGATTTCTCTTCCATGTCAGGAGTGCGCACGTTTCTCTCCCGACCTGTCATGCATGTTTGCATGGAATGTTCCAGTTTCTCGCAGTCGCCGATGCAAATGCGCAAACGTTTGGTGGTTTGGCACACGTCTGTTTGGGAAGCGCTGTCGGTACAACCTCACAGCAGCGCTCTTCCGTTTCCATTGGCAGCCCCATACACCATATGCATGTCAGCCATCTCAGCAGTCGTGAAGCGCTCCATGTTACGCGTACCACGTCCGATTTAAGAATGCCCGCGGCAAGCGCGAGTCTAGCCCACTTCACCTTTTAGCCAATTGCAGCGACGCCCTCTCGCGCCGAATGGTGACGTCAGCGGACATACACTTATAGACGAAAAGGGTTTGTCTTGGTGTTGCCTATCCTCCATTACAATTTGCACAGAAAGTTTTCAAACACCCTGTATATATATATATATATATATATATATATATATATATATATATATATATATTATACATATATATATATTATATATAATTTAATGTGTGTTTAATAAACTTTTTATTTATTTATTTATTTTCAATGAAAAAAAAATTACATTTTTTCCTCGTCTTCATCTCTCTCCCTTTATCTATTTGTCTATCGGAGTTATGTTGTGGCCACGTCGCAATAGCGCTTCCCGTTAGATCAGCGAGGTTAAGCGACGTTGGGTTTGATCAGTAGTTGGATGGATGACCATCGTACGGACGCTGAAGCGATCCGTAGCTGGTTCGGATCCCACGTAAAACTGTAGAAGGTTTCTTCCGCCACGTGACCTTTGCCCTCACGGAGGTTAAACTGTATACCGAAAAACTTTATTATTATCTATCTATCTATCTATCTAATTATTTATCTTCTTTACTTCTGAAAAGTGATACAAGCGTGTTTAAATAATTTATGAATTCTTGCACGTGTCATGAAACATGGATTACCCTGTATCTCTCTCTATATCTCTCTTTTTCTCTCTCTTTCAAAGGATAAAAAGACTTGAAGCGATGAGAGTCCTTTTGACTGGAGTCCTCCTGGGACTCCTTCACGGGGTACTCGCAAAAAGCTATAACACTCATGAAATAAAAGTTCCATATGTGGTTAGAGGACCTTTTGGAAATGAAGAAGCCATCATCCAAGAATACTTCAGACGCTTTCTGTAAGTAGATACTTATAATTTTTAATTAAAAATTATATATGCCCGATTAAACTGAAACATTTCTACATTTTTGTATTAGGTTTTGTATATAAACGTATTTGAATGGTTAATTATGATGTTTAAAAAATCTAAAATATGCATTTAAAATTATTATCAAACACTTTGTAATATAGTTTTGTTAAAAAAGTTAAAAAGTTTTGTTAAAAAAAGTTAGTTTTGTTATAAAGTTAAAAAGTTTTGCTAAAAAGTTAAAAAGTTTTGCTAAAAAGTTAAAAAGTTATGTTAAAAAGTTAAAAAGTTATGTTAAAAAAGTTTTAAAGTTCAGTTAAAAAAGTTAACAAGTTCTGTTAAAAAGTTAAAAAGTTCTGTTAAAAAAGCTAACAAGTTCTGTTAAAAAGTTAAAAAGTTCTGTTAAAAAAGTTTAAAAGTTCTGTTAAAAAAGTTTAAAAGTTCTGTTAAAAAAGTTTAAAAGTTCTGTTAAAAAAGTTTAAAAGTTCTGTTAAAAAACCTAAAAAAGATAAGTGAACTTTACAGAACTGTACCATTATAATTAAAATCTATCTCATTTATGATATGTCTTGTTAGGACAACGTTTCGTCATCCTCATGAGCAGAAACCCGCTCAAACTTACAGTAAACCATCCGAAGAGTATTACCATTACCCTGATGAAAACGAGAGAACATCTTTCTTCGACAGAGCACATATTGAATCTCGACCTTTTCGGTTCGCAGATACCATAACATTTAAGGAATCGGTAAGTGTCTATAATGTTACATACGTCAGTTCAGTTATTTAGTTCACCAACTGTACTCTTTAGAAGTACTGTCAGGAAATAAAAAGTGGTATTTTGTCCTTCAGGGTTCTACACAAGAAGGGTACCTTCCCCTACGAGAAGCGGTTGAACACATTCCAATTGAGGGTGAGATGAACATCTTGCTTAAAGGAATCGAAGCCGAAAACCTAGAGGACGGTCCCTTCTCCAGGGCTCAAGTAGAGGCGTTCCCATCTCCCGATGATCCTTATTCGAGGACGGACGAAGTATGAAAAGAGAAGTCTAAAATTTAGAGAAAAAAAGTCGTATTTATTTTTAAGAGAATTCAAGCTATTTTTTATTTTATTTGTCGTTTGTTTGATCACTCGTGACTGACGTTCGTTTCAGCAACACCTCATTTATATCACGGAAAGAACCTACAGTTTAACTTTGAAGCTGAACCACGACGCTACAACGGAAGACCCAGACCCGGAGGAAACGCATTACGCATCGAATTTTGAAGTATCGAGTCTAACCAGGTGCTCAAACCCACGACCTCAGTATATTCACTTCGCTTATAAGGAAACTGTATTTTTACCCACTAAGCTATAATCGCCAGTTTTGAATGAAGAACTTAGCGATAAAGTTTCATAATATCTACGCTTAATGGCGATATACTAACTGGTTGTATTTTTCCTTACAGGAGACAAACGCATTAGTCTATTTAACTGCAGAGGGGTCCCAAGTCGGTTACAGAGGGGATGTTGAATCTCCACCAATAACGCTTTATACGGTATGTTTTATTTCAATTTGTTATTCATATCTGAATTGATAATGGGAAAAATAAATAATTTGAGACCAGTAGCTGTTAACCCTCAAAATAGTATTTTTGGAACTTTATGATTAAAACAGATTCTATCATTACTTTTTTATAATTTTTGCCTCTTAATAATGGTACAAAATAAGCTAAAAATTGTTTAATGAGTGGTATGTAGTCTAAATAGTAATTTTTCTTATTAAAAATTTTTAGCTTCATAAGTTTATACTTAGTGAAGCCTATTTTTAAATGTGGCTCATTTAACCATATTCGAATCCATATTCCCAAGTTTCTGTCTTCATTCTGTATGAAACGGAGTCGAAACATAATATCTTCATGTACACACACACACACACACACACACCACCACACACACACACACAAAATACTTGATTGCAACAATCAAATTTTTTGACAATCGCTTCAGACAGTTAATTCAACCCTTTAAGTTTGTCATCAGAATAATGTAAAGTACGATTAGCACAATGATTGAATTAACCAATTTGGATTGGTTGCCAAATAGTTAACGAAGCATTTTGGTTGTTTTAATCAAAATATTCGTCCCTGTTTCCTCATATTAATACTCTGATGTGAAACGTAGAGAACGATGGCCAATTTTTATTCCAATTTTAACTGTGTCAAAAAGTGTCGTAATCGAAAATTAATGAACGTTTTATAAAACGTCAAAAAGTGTAAAAACGTGTCGTAATCGAAAATTAATGAACGTTTTATAAAACGTTCGTTAATGTTCGATTATGATACTTTTTGACAGTTAAAATTGGAATAAAAATTGGTCATCGCTATTTACGTTTTACTTCAGATTATTAATATGAAGAAAAACGGGGACGAATATTTTGGTTAAAACAACCAAAATCATGTTATTTGGTGACAACAACCAAATAACGTAAACTAAAGTATCTATCAACTAAACTAAATGTTTAAAGAAAATAATATTTTGAAGCGGGTTTAGATGGTGTGTTACGTGAAGTGGCACCTGTGTGTTAGAGACATCATTCTCCTAAACATGTATCAACATTCAAAACCTAATCGCGAGTATTTAGACTCTAAACACACGCTTAGATTTTTGACGTTGTGAAAAAATGGGCTCAGATATGTATTTATAGTGAGGGCATAATTGCTTCAAAACTTTTAAAGATTAGTTTATCAAATAGCTTATTTATAATTTTGCTTCGTTCTTGTAACTTGTGACCAATAACTTTTTTATCCCTGAAGTGGCGTAACTAGGCATAAGCATTATACGCATTGTGCGTATAGTTTTTTTCGCGACCGGTTACCGGATAATACCTTTTCATTTATATTATTGTATTGAGAATCTCTGCGTCTCGACTGTACCATTACACTGGTCAACATAGAATTTTTAACTGACAAAACAACACGTGACTTTACCTAATTTGGTTCTAAATAATTTGTTTATTTGTTTATAATTAAATAATCTTAGTACACTTTCTTGTGACGTTTGAGTCATTTTCCATTTTCACGACCTTGTTTCTTATAATTTTTCAATGTCTGGCTACGGCCATGTCCTATATAAAGATTGTGTATGTCACTTTATCAGTTATTTGGAAAGTCAGTACAAAAGAATTGTAATGACTTCATTTGTTTGCTAACTTTCAGAATCCTTTCACGACTTTCTACCAAGATCACTTTTCAAATGTGCGTGATTTCGGGCATGTAAAAATAACACCATACAAAGTTTGGACTCCTCTTTCGCCAACTAAAAGTATCGCTAGAGGTAATGTATTCATCTATTTTTATCTCTTTTTCTTAGTATACAAGCGAAGGACTAACCTTTTATAAAGAGAGTTATTCGCAGAAACAAAAATACTTGGTTGAAAAGTTCATTCAGCCAATATGACAGCCAACTATATGACAATCAACCAAGATAACCTTGTGTCAGAGGGCATGAATGTCCTGGGTTCGAATCTAGGACTGAACTTCATATTTCAGCAAGTCAGGTGCTTCTCCGGGGTCTTCCTCGGTGTGTCAGTGGATCAGATCCCACGTAACGCTATAGGTCTTGTCCGCCATCTCCGCGGTTACGAACAGAAGTAACTAACCCCAAATATTGTTGTCATTATTGTTGATTACGGCAGTCTTCAGCATGGTTGAATTTGGATTGGTTGTAAAATAGTTGTGGCCATGTATTTTAGATTGATGAATGGTTGCTCTTCTACTTTAACTTGCAGACCAAAAAATTGTTTGTAATTTTGAAAGCTGGTCCATGGACCGACTACAACCTATGGACTTTAAAATCTATATCATCGATCCCTTTGCATGCACACACCTCATTTACACGTTCGCTGGATTGGATAGTGAAACGTTTACAATTACTTCTCTCAAACCTGAAAGAGACATTGTTCGAGGTAGGAAATTATTGTTTTATATTCGGTTTAATGAAACTCCTTAAAAAGGATATATTAACGGATACATTAACGCATTCGAAGAAATTCAGACCTTGCAAAGTGCTTTCTTAATCCTGTTTAAATCTGTAATGATTATAATAATAATTATAATAATAATAATCGCTCATATTTTCATACATAAATTAAGCTGCTAAAGTATCTTAATTTTTTTATACGTAGGAGCTTACAAATCAATAGTATCTCTAAAGGAGGAAAACCCCAAACTGAAGGTGATGATCGGTTTGGGTGGATGGGAAGAAGGGGGCATGAAATATTCGGAAATGGTGTCCACCAAAGAGAGAAGAGACGTCTTTATTAAATCTGTGGTTACCTTCATGAACGAATACGGCTTCGACGGACTCGATTTGGATTGGGAATATTCTGGCAAGTATTCCTTAAGAATTCCTCCTCCATGATATTTGTTAAAAGAGTTTTTGGTTCCTTATATTTTATATAATTTATATTTCAATTAATTTTATAATTTCCACTTTACAGGATCTTCTGATAGAGGGGGACGAGCCACAGACAAAGAGAATCTGGTCCTCCTTACCCAAGAAATCCAAACAGCCTTCGATGCTCGCGGATGGATTTTAACCATGACTGTGCCAATTGCGAAGTAAGATGAAGCGCAAAGTTAAATAAGACAACAGATAGGAAGCATCATTTCATACAGAAAGAGAAATAAAAATTTTAGTTACTGAATATTAAGGGGCAAAGTAAAATCTTTGAGTTGCTTATTTCTCACCATGTATAATATTCTCTACGGAGTACATAACTTTGTAGCAAAATTACGTGAACAATTCACAGGAAACTTAATTACGGCTCCGAACCAACAGAGCGAGTGGGCGAAATGTCAGAGTTTGCGCTATTTTAAAGTTTTATATTTAGCTTCGTCATTAACGAATTACGGTAATCCCTCAGCGATTCGAATTCCTTCTAATTCGGAAGTTTCTCTTTATATATGTAATCTGTGTTAACCTGTTAATGGATTCAAGGGTGTAATGTTGAGTGATAATTTATTTTTAAATGGTATTTAAACTCATTATTTTTATTCCCAGAAATGTGTTGGACCCAGGGTACGATCTTCTTCGCCTTTCAAACGCGATTGACTTTTTCAATTTAATGGTTTATGACTTGAGAGGGCCCTGGGATGGGCAAGCTAGCCACCATGCCCCTCTTCGTCCGAGCCAAAGTGACGTACACCTTCATACAGGATTAAACTTAGAAGAGGGTGTGCAGTTGTTTGTGAATAACGGAGTTCCGAAATCCAAACTCGTTGTGGGCGTTCCTCTCTACGGCCGAACATTCACACTCCAAGATCCCCAAAATAATACTCCAGGATCCCCAGTAAGATAACTAATATATTGTTAAATGTGTGCCACTATTCATTATAAATTATGCGTTATTTCATTTCCTTCGTGATTATGTAATAAAATAAATATAAATGAAATATTTAAAACACATTTCAGATTAGTGGCATGGGAAGGGAAGGAAAATATACACGAACGAAAGGCTTCATATCCTATTTCGAGATTTGCATGAATCTCAGAAACGGTGGGTGGAAGGTTATGACCGACGATGTGGGTGGACCGTATATGACTAAAGAAGACCAGTGGATCGGTTACGAAGACGTAACCTCCCTTGAAAGGAAGGTATGTCATCAAACGGGAAGTCAATGTGGAGAAATCACTTTCCATTCCTTTTCGGCTTTTATACCATCCCCTTGTTGTAGGTGAATTTAATCAAGAATGAAGAGCTGGGGGGAGTGGCGATATGGGCACTTGATCTCGACGATTATTTCGGAAAATGCGGAACGAAATGGCCTCTTCTTTCAGCTATTCGAAGAACTCTTTCCACTCCAAAACCTTTGAATTATAAGCCGAAGATAGTTCCAAAGCCCGGACATTTTGATTACTCGAGTATGATAAAATATGAGATTGGTATATTTTATTTCTTGTCTCCCGCTATTTCTTCTCGTCTTACTGACCTGTCCTGAATTTTTATCGAACCATTTTCATTAATCAGTATTTGATGAGATAGAGAAAAATTGAAACTCTTAATATTTTTGCGGGGAGGGAGATCCAAAGACGAAAGGCATGAATAATGATTGAAAGATAACCTAATTATTTCCATTATTAATATAATAATATAGTACACTGTAGCGGGCTTTATTTAATATGCTTTGCATGAATTACCAACATTTTTTTATTATATATATATTAACCAAAGGAGCATATTTCAGCTTTCCATAACAGTAGTCTATCAGCAACAAAATCTTAGAAGTAATGACACACTGGGATTAAATCTATTAGACATGAGATGCACAAAGTATAATATATAACCTCCCCCCCCCCGCACTACCCACCCTAAAATAACAAATGTTTCAATTGGTGTTACATTACAAGGAAAAAAAAAACTTAAATTATTTTTACGTACTTTCTTCTCTTGAACACACAATCACTTCTGACGATCGGTGACATAAAAATAAAGATTAAGCTCTTCTTCAACTTCTCTGTAAAATGCATCGACGGTTTTCGCCCTTAAAATTGTTTTTTTATTGACTCACTTCAGCCGAAAGTTCTTCCTCTAATTCAGGGGACAAAGAATCATCTACTACCGTTGAAATTAATAAAAATCAAACTGATGTAATCGTTGGATCAAACATTGTTTCGGCTGATAATTTCTCCTGTTCGGGTGAGTGCTTTCAGTTTTTTCAAAAACGTAAATGTGAAAAAAAATACATAAATTCTCGAGTTAATATATTTCTATTAAATTAAAAATTGAATTCTTATAGAACTCATCATATAATATATATATATATATATATATATATATATATATATATATTATATATATATATATATATATATCTCCATTATGACGTTAGTTCTAAGTTTTGACTTAAATGTAAACATTCCAATAATTATGGACGCAGAGCCTGGTTATTACCGAAGGAAGTCTTCTTGTCGGGTATATACATATGTTATGAGGAAGCTAAAGCGTACCGATTTGAGTGCCCTGAAGGAATGGCTTTTGACCTTAGGAGACGTATTTGCAGCTGGGAAACACAAGTCATATGTGGAGATGGTTACTCTCCTCTTTGTAAGTTGTATTCTTCGAAAGTATTTTCACCAAATATTAACAACAAAAGAAAGTTATGAAAATATATACACGTTGAAATGTTTCATGTTTATAACAACTTTCACGAGAAAGATTTATCATTGAAAGTAAAAGGTACTCTGTTTTTAAGCAAAATGGTCAATCTATGTTTACCCATCTGCTCAATGTATTCAAATGGAATCATTTTCTTAAAGCTTAAATTATGACAGATATTAGACTGAACCCCCACCATATCTATTCAACGTTATTGCGCCTCATTTCAGTAATTCATTCTCCCATATTCAAACAGTTTCTTAAACCTTTTTCGTTTTCAGCTCTCACTAGAAGAATAACTTGTGGTGAAAATGGTCTATATAGTGATCCAACTAACTGTAAAAACTATGTATGGTGCAAGAACGGAGACGCAGTGAAACTTTCTTGTCCACTAGACCTTTATTTCGACTCGAGAACAGGTACTCTTAAGATAAAATTTCCCTAAATTTTCCCAGACCAGATTTCTCGTCCGAAAAATTTTATTTCAAATAAAAATATATTCCTTACCTCAACATCAAATTATTCTTGAACACATCTTACTTAAATGAAATTTTTTTTATTTTACAGGAATTTGTACGTCGATGAACGACACATTTTGCATTCCGGGCGAAATGGCAAAAGTTCCAGGAGGGGAACAGAGAATTTACTTAGGCACAAGTTCAGAGGCTGTGTACCAGACAAGATCAGGTAAGGATTTCTTTCATTGAATTTATTTATTTCTTGGTGTTACGTGTAAACCAACAAATAAATAGGCCACAAATCCAACAACTTGAGGAAATTAGATCATACTTTGTTTTTCTAAAGCTAATCTCCTACTTGTGTCACTGTTTTTATATTCTTTATCTACTAGTAAACTAGTGATCGAAACTCAGTGGGTAACGCTGTTTCCCCATAAACAAAGTAAAGACAACAATGTCGGGGGTTCGACTCCCCCCTGTTTCTAGCCCCCCCCTTTACTTATTATTATTAGCACAATAGATACAATTAGACTGACCTGAACGCTGGGCCAGTTTCTGACCTTCGTAGACAACTAATATTATTATTATGTTTATTACTAGTACAAGAAAACCCTAAAATATCTAGGGGATAATTCTCTCTCTCTCTCTCTCTCTCTCTCTCTCTCTCTCTCTCTCTCTCTCTCTCTCTATACACGAAGGTACCTTTCGGTACCATTCCGGAATGAATTAACTGTTATGAATTAATAACCCCTTATTTCTCTTATTTGTAGAGGACTACAAAGTTGTATGTTACTTTGCCAGCTGGTCGTGGATTCGGCCAAGTGGAGGCAGTTTCGTTCCCGAACATATTGACCCTCATCTTTGTACATATATTATCTACGCCTTTGCTATATTAGATCCGACGTCTTTGGAAATCCGATCACCGGATAGTTGGACAGATTTAGATAACAGTAAGTTTTTAGTTAAATTCTTCTTTAATTTATAAACAACAGAGAATATTTAGCAAATTATTATTATTATTATTATAAAGTTAAAATAAGTATATTTTTAAATAAATGATACGTAGCGTCGCTGACTACGAATCCATCGCCCTGGGTTCGAGACCCGGTGACGGCGGGCGGCGCGCAGCAAAACCCAGCTGTCCATTCTTCCACACAATAAAGAAAGTGGTTTGTAGATAAATGGGTACCCTGGGTGGCCTCGTGGTTAAGACGCTGGGGCTGCTGGTGGGGCGTGGTTCGGATTCCACGTTAAACTGTAGGTCTAAGGTGGAGTGAACGTTTGACTTTCGTCCGAATGAACAATTCGGGCGGAAGCTAACCAAAGGTTATATATATATATATATATATATATAATATATATATATACATTTAAATTGCAAACACGCAGTATATTATATAATATATATATATATATATATATATATATATATATATATATATATATAATATATATATACAGTATATCGTACCATTTTGAAAATACCATGACTTTTGACCGTTTGAAGATGTTTTGACGAAATATGTTCAAAAGTTCAAAAATTACGTCACTTTCAAATTGGCACAACTTTTAACTGCGTTTTCTGGCGACTTTTTTTTTACTTTTGTCCCTTAGCCACTTCTTCCTTGAAAGGCCTCATATACAATCTGTTACTTATCATTTTCTACTCTTCTTCATGCCGTGTGATAATTTTGTAAGAACCCTTTCTTTTCACATCCTTTTGCAGATTTCTATCAGAGAATCTTGGCTCTACGAAACTATAATACAAGGTTGAAAGTTTTCCTCGGTCTTGGAGGATGGACTGATTCATCAGGAGACAAGTACTCCCGTCTCGTAAACAACCCAGAAGCGAGAAAAAAGTAAGTATGACTATAATTTTTTAACGTAATCTAACTTGCAGATATATATATATATATATATATATATATATATATATATATATATTTGGTGAAGTTGTTTATTTATTTGGTTGAGGTAATCGTTATATTTCTTTAAATTAGGTTTGTAAAACACACGACAGCTCTCCTTAACGCTTACGAATTCGATGGACTCGAATTTCATTGGGAATACCCAGTGTGTTGGCAAATCGATTGCAGTCAAGGCCCAGCGACGGATAAACAAGGTTTCGCGGCTCTTATTAGAGTAAGACGTACTCCCTACTTGCGATAAATTATGTGCGTAGGCAAAATAAATACACCTTTGTTGTTTTTAAATACAAATTATGTAACTGAAATATTTACGCAGGAACTTCGTCAAGCATTTATACAGCAGCCAAAGCCGTTCGGACTGGCGGCGGCAGTTTCACCAGCAAGGGCCATTATTAGTCGGGCTTATGATATTCGAACGCTATCTTCAAATTTAGATTTCATCAATGTCATGACGTACGATTATCATGGTTTCTGGGAGAGTAAAACTGGTCATGTTGCGCCACTTTATCTTCGAGAGAATGATAAGTAAGTGTTCGACCTATTAAACTTTTTGAATTTTAACTAGAAGAGCGAAATCTTAAAAATATACTGGTACATACTAAATAAGTAACACCAACATAATGCATTTGGTATCATCTGTTTTAGGTACGAAAGTCAGAATACTGACTTTTCGATAAAGTTTTGGATCCAAGGAGGAGCAGATCCTAAGAAGTTGATTTTAGGGAATTCCACTCTATGGTCAGACTTTTACTTTAGAAATCCTCTCAAAACGGTTTGAATGCTCCAGTCTCTGGCCCTGGAAATCGTGGGACCCTCACACTCCAGAGGGGAATGCTGTCGTATGCAGAGATATGTCAAAATGGTACGTATTTTTAATAAATGCTTTCTGAGACTTGAAACCGAATTGTTTGCTTTACCGTGTACAGACATTCGACCAAGTCGGAAAAAGTTTGGGGTTGGAATTAACGTTACACATAAAATTCTTTTTAGTTCGAAAGCCTGGTTGGACAAAATATACTGACAACTTCGGAAACATTGGACCCTTTGCCACTAAAGGAGACCAGTGGGTCAGTTACGATGATCCTGCAATGATTAAAAAGAAAGGAGACTACATTCGGTCTAAAGGTCTCGGTGGCGCAATGGTTTGGACAATTGACTTAGATGACTTCGGGAATCTTTGCTGCAAAGAACCAATGCCTCTCTTAAGAGCACTTAATAGAGAACTCCGAACCATCCCGTATCCTCCTCCCCGACCGGGAGGAGACTGCACCAAGCCCTCTCCTCCAGTCACGCCTCCTCCACCAATCCCTACAACTACATACGCAGGGGGAAGTAAGTTTATAATATTTGATTTTTGTACTAATTTATTGTATACGATTATGGACTTTATATTAATATAAAAAATATTTACGAAACAGTTGGTATTTTATCTTCAGACTGGCAAGGATCGTATCTCATTTTTAAATATAAATATGTAATTTTAATTGCAAGTGAACGCATTTTTTTAATTAATTTTTAATTTGTTAGGGCCTATAAAGCCAACAACTGAATTTGGAGATTTGCTTGCAAGCACAACTAAAAAACCAAAAAGAACAACATGGAAAAGACCCGCAGCAACAAAAACTACAAAAGTACCTTGGTGGTTGACATCACCGAGTTCAGCCATACGACTTAGTACTACTACTACTACCACTACAGCACGAAGCACTACAAAAACTACCACGCCAAGAACAACTTGGTGGTGGAAGCCACCTACTTCGACCACTACCACTACAAGAAAACCTTCGTTGTTGACATCACCTAGCACAACCACACGAAGAACAACAACCACTATTAAACGTACAAAACCAACAACAACCACTACTGAACGTACAACAACAACCGTTAGGCAACCTCCTGGAAGCGGCAGTCAAATCCATCCTGGTAGTCCTTGCACTACTCAACAATATGTACCACATCCTTCAGATTGCAGTAGGTTCTTACGGTGGGTATTTTAATTTTTTTTTATACCTTACTTACATTCCAGTAACATACTTACGTAGATGTTAGTCTTTAATGGAACATATAATGAAAATAGTTTATCAAAATGTTATCAAAAGCTTGAGATTAAAACCTCTAAACATATTAACTTTAACCACTTAAAGATTTTACTTCTCTTCTGAAGGTGCCATAATAAAAAGTTTGTAGAGTCCACGTGCGTTCCTGGATTACAATGGAATGATCGGAAAAAGATCTGTGATTGGCCCAACAACGCTAAGTGCTCACCAGCTGGTATGATTGAAGAATAAATCTTATTACATTTGTCTAATAACTATCAGCTCTGTATTTGACCTTACCCTTGTACCCAACTAAATTTATCAATGACCGGAAACGCTCATTAAAAATAGTATCTAGAGTGCAGTTATTTTGCATTAGTTAAAATACATTATACTGATGTTGTATATGCAACCATATTTTTCATTATGTAGAGCATCTAATAATTTCATTTCCCAAAGGTCCTGCTGCTGTCCCTACTCCTGAGCTTACAACCCGAAAAACCATCGACTCGAAGACCACAAACTAGACCAACGACTCCGCGAACAACTCGAACAACAACTCGGAGAACAACTCGAACAACAACAACTCCAAGAACGACTTCAAGAGCAACTCATCCAGTAACTTGGTGGCGACCTCCTCTTGAAACATCAAAAAGGACCACCTGGAGGTGGACCCCTTCAACAGTGCCGTCTACAATTAAAACTACAAAAAGGACAACAACAACCCAAAGAACAACTCCCGGAGAACCTGCTACTCCTACAGAGAGATGCCAGGGACACCAGTCGAAGGGCGTCCCTGGATTCTGCACCAGGTATTATCAGTGTATCAGAGGAAAGTTCAAGCTGAGGGTGTGTCCTCACGGTCTTCACTGGAATGCAAAGAAGAGGGTGTGTGACTGGCCATCAGCGAGCAATTGTATGACGTGTAAGTACCGCCTTTCTGCACTTTAAATGAAGATTTTAACTGTAAGATAGACATTTTTTGTTTTGAATCGACTCTTAATTGATGCTATATACTGTACATCTGCAACCGATGATCGCTAACCGAAACTAGAATGTCTAGGAATTTATTTTTATATGTAAAAATTCAACATTACATATTTACATTACACCAAACGACCTTATTTTAAAACGAATAATTAATTTCTTACTTAAATATAACTAAAATTAAATAGCCTATCTTTATCTAATATTTTATATAGGAAAACTGCTCTGGTATCTGTCTTGCATATACTGTATATGCAAGACAGGTATCAGAGCAGTTTTCCTGCATAAAATATTAGATTACGAAATATATCAGCCAAATGACTGTCGTTGTAGAGAGTTTGTTCGTTATAAAGAGGTTTTCCTTTGCCGATATTGTAATGTATATTATAATGCCCTATTAAGATACTCATTAGTTATTTATACATACTTTATATAGTACTGTATGTATATATACAGTATATTAAATGCATTACTTAAAAGTATTTCTCCGTGAGGGAGAAACATTCTAGCCAATTACGTATCAGCTTTTAGGTATCAGCCAATCAACATGCCACTTACTTTCTTGATCGGGGAAATGGCGGTAGAGACGAACAGTCGAACACGTGTAGCTCAGGCTGAATTAGGGAAAACACCTCCTTATAACGAAACGTGTTTTCGATAAAGAGAGGTTTCGTTATTGTGGAGTGTTGTTATTGAGAGGTTTTACTATATATATATATATATATATATACCTTGTTACCTTGTTTGGGTTCCGTGCGTCGGTCTTTCTTCACACGAAGGTCAAGCTGGTGGCCCCGCCTCTAGTTCTGGATTGGTGGAGGAGCGAGTTGCTCTCTTGCGCTCTCCATCGTACATAGCCAGGTACACCCGGCTCATCTGGTACCGTCCTGAGCCAGGCATCTAGTCTTCTTTTGAAGACTTCAACTTTGACCCGTGTAATGTTTCTGAGGTCCTTTGGAAGCTGGTTGAAAATTCTTGGCCCCCGGACAACCAAGTTATTTTCCTTCAGAGTTGAGGAGGTCCTTGTCGGGCCTTTAATTTGGGAACACTACACATTCTGCCTTTCTTATTTCCCAGCGTAGTCTGGGTGGTAATTGGGTTTTGTTTGAGGTTTGGTACCAGTTTTTCGATAAATTTCCACATGTAGATTATGGTGTACCTCTCTCTTCTTCTTTCCAGGGAGTACAGATTTAGTCTGCGTAGTCTTTCCCAGTAGTTGAGTTCTTTGCAGCCATCAATCTTGGCTGTGAAATGTCTCTGCGTTTCTTCTAGTTATTAATTTCTTTTTTTTATATGGGGACGTCAAAACTGAGCAGTATTCAAATTTTGGTATGATCAGTGTTCTCAGCAGGGGAATCATTACTGCCTTGTCCCTCCTTTTGAACGTTCTTAGTACCTGTCCCGCGACTCTTTTTGCTTAGTTTATTGCTATCTGATTTTGTGTTTCGAATTTGGCATCATCGGTCATTATTACCCCTAAGTCAACATATCTCAAGAGCTGAAATTTCTCGGTGTTAAATGTCATATTGTTGTCTTCTGACCATTTGTATATTTTGTTTGTCTCTCTCTGCAAGGCCTCTACTTCGTTTGCATGGCTGATTTTTCTGCTGATCTTTGTATCGTCCGCAAAGGATGTTACTAAACTGTTGCTGTTTACTCCACTGTCTATGTCTGTCAGTATGATAATGAACAGGAGTGGGGCCAGCACTGTACTTTGTGGTACTGAGTTGCTACTTCTGATTCTGATGATGATACACCTTGAATTTTGACACCTGTAGTCGATTTCCGAGGAAGTTGTAGATCCATTTTCCCACTTTGCCTGTTATCCCATATGTTTCATTTTATGTGCTATTATACCAAGATCGCATTTGGCGAAAGCTTTAGCAAAATCCGTGCATAAGACATCATAGTTTCATTACCTTCAAGTGCATCTAGGATATTGTTATAATGCTCTATAAGTTGTGATAGGCATGATCTTCCTGATCGGAATCCGTGTTGATTTTCGTTGAATCTTTCCAATTTCTCCAAGAAGTCATAGATTTTCTCTCTGACTATTCTTTCAAAACTTTTGGTGAGGTGGGACGTCAAGGACACCGGTCTATAGTTCTTTGCTTGAGATCTATCTCTCCTTTATATAGAGGGACAATGTTTGCTCTTTTCAAGATGCTCGGTATTTCCCCAGTGTCTAGGGATCTTCTCCATATCCAGTATAAGGGTGTAGCTATTTCATTTTTACAGTTTTTAATTAATAGTGCGTTCCATTTGTTCGGACCTGCAGCTGAATGCGATTTCATTTGTCTTATAGCTCGATACATCTTCTTGGGTAAAATCAAAGTCTGTTATACATTTTCCTCGCAATTTCACTTTGAAGAATGCATCTATGTCAGGTATCGCTTTGTCACGTTTTGGGGTACTGAAGACCGATTCATACTGGGCTCTCAATGTTTCAGATATTTCTTTTAGATCGTCTGTTAGATCATTATTTCCTTTCCTTAAGGGCCCGATAGTAGCGCGCGTTATTTTTTTTCCTTTTCGCATAGCTGTAGAAGTATTTTCAATTTTCCTTTATTGTTTCTACCGCATATATATATATATATATATATATATATATATATATATATATATATACACGGTGAACCAAAAGTAGGTGGACAGTAGGTTGAATACGGTTTGTGTTATATTATATTATAACTATGGTGTTCATTATAACTATGGTGTTTGTGTTTTATTATATTAAATATTATAACTAAATTATTTAAATTTTATTTTGTATTATAGTATACAAAAAAATTAAATATGTATTCTCAAAATAAACGTTATCATTTACTGTCCACCTACATTTGGTTCACCCTATATATATATATATAATATAGGGTGAACCAAATGTAGGTGGACAGTAAATGATAACGTTTATTTTGAGAATACATATTTAATTTTTTGTATACTATAATACAAAATAAAATTTAAATAAATTTAGTTATAATATTTAATATAATAAAACACAAACACCATAGTTATAATGAACACCATAGTTATAATATAATATAACACAAACCGTATTCAACCTACTGTCCACCTACTTTTGGTTCACCGTGTATATATATATATATATATATGTGTGTGTGTGTGTGTATATATATATATATATATAATATATATATATATTGTATGAGGGGGGGCTACGTTGACTTATCCATGTTGCAACACCACTTCCCGTTCGATCAGCAAAGTTAAGCGATGTTATTATATACACTGTACATTGGATCTGATAAGTAGTTGAATGCGTGACAGTTCTCTGCGTTTAGATGATGTAGTGACTTGAAGATGGTTTGGATCTTCCGTAAAGCTGTAGGTCCCCTCCGGCATATGATCTTTGCCGGTACGAGAGAGGTTAAACACACACACACACAAGAAAAACCATACTATTGTATGGCTTTATGTTGATGCACACTGATACGTTACTTATGATAATTAAGGTACATGATTTGTACATTAAAAAGATGGCATTATTATTATTATTATTATTATTATTATTATTATTATTATCCCTCTGAAGTTAATATAAACGTAAATATAAGTTAAATTTTTTTTTAAATTTGAATGAAAGCATAGTAAAAAAGTCACTGAAGGTAGAACACTGCCTACGAGTAACTATAGTTAGAGTTAACATGTTAAAAACACGAGAAACTTCTTGTTTAAATTCTTCATGCATTAAAACGGGATATTGCCAATTATTTCTGAGTCAAAAAGAAATTTTTCCTTTAGCGTATCAACGATTAGTTTCGAAATCTGAAAACATAAAAAGCAGTTAAAAATTAAAAAAAAAAAAAAATTCAAAATGAAATATTAAACGAGAAAAAGTACGACAGCTTAAAATGTATACTTTGTTTTAAATAGTTTCCAAATAGTAATTTCCTGTTAATGAATGATGGATGTTACCAAAGTTGTGTGTGTGTATATATATATATATCAAATATTGAAATAAAGAACAGTATTAGCTAATATGTAACTATAGTCATAATGCCTTGACGTATATGGAATAGAACAATGTCAAGGAGGTTAAGAGTTGAATGAGTAGAACCATGAATACTTTTATCTTTTCTGTATGAATATTTCATTTTCATTTTAAGTGAAAGATAACGTGTAACCTATTTAGATACAACCTTCAGTTAATAAGTGCTCCTGAATTTCATTTTAGTTTACGATAAACATTTTAATAACTTTTTTAATCTTAATATTAATGCGTAAAATTCTAAAAGAGATATTTGTATAATAGATAAATTAAGAAAAAAACAAAAAAAAATGCTATGATTTAGTTTTGAAATAAAAGTTCTGGTTTTGTGGTACGTACAGTTCTTTTTCAAGCGTAATACAATAGGTTTTTAAAGTATTCATTACGGTTTATAAAAAAGAAGGTTATTTTTAAAGTTAAAATGAACTGTTACATGTGAAAATTTAAAAAAAATTATTAGGAATAGAGTACAACATTACAAATAATTGTTGTTCTTAAAATATATTTCCACTTAAAATCAAGACAAATTTTAAATTTGTCACGGTTTTTTCCTTTATAATTTGTCTTTTGTTATTTGCTTTGCTTGTGAAAACACTGCTTGTGAAAACAGGTTGTTTAAAACCTTCATGCATCTAATTTTGTTTGTGTAATGACATGTTAACCACGTTCTTTCGTTGCAGGCTAATCTGGTTCAAGAATTTCCTCGTCAACGTTGGCATCCTTTGTTGAAGTTTCCCCTTGAAGACGTTTTCTTTCATTCTAACTTTTTTCTGAATTTTTTTTTTTTTTGTTTGTTTTCAGAAAACGTCTTATTTTTCTTCTGTTTCCATAGAGCACAAAAGACAAACTGGATATACGCTGACTTATCGAACTGGAAATTTAAGATGACTATTCTTTGAACTCGAAATATATGTTGACTTTTTCCAAGCTGGAAGAATATTTTGACTATAAAAATTAAGACTTTTCTTCTTACTTCTGCTGACAGTGTGAAAGTATTCATGGTTACTACTTTTGTTACATATTCAGCTACTCTTTGTTCTGTAGTTCTTTTATCTTTGTTGTACAGTTTGGTTCAAATCTCGCATGCACGTTTTTTTGTTGTTTTTTTTACTTATTTAATAATAATCAACTACATAACCACACTATAACATTTGTTTTTAGTTTTGGAGTTATAGAAATTCATACTAGCCTTATTAAAAGAAAAAATTTAAAGACCTAAAGTATTAAAAAAGTACAATTCTTTTCAACTACCATTAATACTTTATTAATAGCGGAAGGTAGATGAAAAAGATAACTAACTGCTAGTTAACTTTTATGCAGCCTTATTAAGAACAACGACTCCCGGAACACTGAAACCAGAACCCGAGGTGGAAACAGGGCCTACTGGACCTACAGAAGGCGGCTCGTGCACTGGAGGTGATATAGTTGCGGTACAAGGAGACTGTAACGCCTTCCTCATGTGTAATCAAGGCAAATACTTAAAGAAAAACTGCGCTACGAAACTCCATTGGAACGCTGTATGTATTATTCACTTTAATTAAAAGAAAAATCCAAGCCAAGTCTCAGGACAAACATAAACTTACTAAATAGGAATTTCTGGCTCTACGACTCGCATTTCATAAACAGGACATCCTATCAACAAGTGTTAAGTTAGCATTGATTAGGGTAGGCTATCCACAGGCTACTCTAAGTTAGGTTAGGTCAGGGTATTAGATGCTAATACCTTTTAGAGTGCTGACAAAATGTCCTATCCACGAATATAAACCTCAAAAACCTTACATCAAATAACGAAGTCAGTTGACAATTTAAAAATGTTATTAGTTTATAAATTTTAATCACTGATTAATCGGCGACTTGTTGTTTTTACGAATACTTTGGCAGCGCCATTTCATATACTTTTTGTTAAACTTCTTGAACTTTAGTAACTCTAATTTATATCTTTATAGGTAAAGAAAATCTGTGATTGGCCTAATACAGCCAATTGTAAAATAAAGCCAGGATTACAGAAAATACCCACAAAACCTACTATATCAACCACAGCACCGCCACCTCCTGATCATATCGTTAGCCTTGAACAGGCACCGACAGCAGGACCCCTTTCTGGTATAGGCCTACTTTTAGCCCAAATTTAGTTTTATAGCTATGTATATTCTAAGTTTTCATTAAATTAAAAGCAATTTCCAGCAAAATTGTCACGTTCTTAAACAAAAAATGAATTAAACAATTTTTCACAAGATTTTGTATAAATACAAAATATTTTTCATTCATTTTAACAGGGGATTTCATGGTTCTTTGCTACTTCACAAATTGGGCTACGCATCGAGCAGGCGCTGGAAAATATACCCCCGACGATATTGATGAGAACATTTGTACTCATATTGTGTATGGATTTGCAACTTTGAACGATACCAACTTGGTTATTAAACCGCACGATTCGTGGTCAGATATAGACAACAGTAAGTTATTTAGAAAAGCTCTTATTTAAGATGTTAGTAACATCGAGTAATTGTTCCAATAATCGATTTACACTGCGCTACACTGTCGTATTTATTATTCAGTGCATCTGTATATAGAGAACTGGAACTCAAAACAAAGTTCGTATGACAATTAATTTTTTAAAATGTAATGATATATTTTAAACCTTTAATTGTGTTATATCTATAAGGTTATTAATTAAAATGTACTATGAAGTTAGTTATCTCAGTATTATTATAAATGGATTATCGAATTTATCTAAACGACACCTATAATAAACACGTAGAAGCATTTATGAAAACGTTGCCTTGTATCACAATTTGTATTATTATTTCCGGTCGGACTGTAAGTTCCGCCAGTCGTCAAAGGGTTAAATGAGTTATTGATTTCTTATCAAAGGATTTTTGTTATTAAGCGTCAGCTGGTGGTGAATGTATCATTGCTTACAGCAGTCGTGACACACCGGGCCTATGGTAGGTGTGGCGGAACGTATTCCGACTATTGGAACCGATATTATGATACATTGGTAATATTTTAGTATAATGCATAATATTAATACATTTATATTGACGCGTAGTGTTCATTTTCGATTTGTACTGGATAGAATTTTTATATTCACATTTACCTTTTGGTTATACGTATTTAGACAGTCTGCTGAATTCTATTTGTTTATCTTTATTTTCAGAATTTTATGAAAGAGTGACCGCTCTAAAATACAAAGGAAAAAAAGTAACTATTGCACTTGGAGGATGGAATGATTCGGCGGGTGACAAGTACAATCGTTTGTTAACAAATCCAGCAGCAAGAACTAACTTCGTCACTCACGTCCTTCGATTCATTGAAAAACATAACTTCGATGGTCTCGACCTAGATTATGAGTACCCTACTTGTCCTCAGGTATCTTACGTTACTCAGTTAATATAGAATATAGAATAAATCAGTCTATATAGAATAGTGTTATTATTGCTCTTTATGTTAACACTTAACATTTCAGAACAATTAATCTTATTCCTGTATGCAAACTCTCACATTACAGTATATGATTCGGGTTGTTTTTTTAGGTCAAATGTGATCAAGGTGATTCTAGAGAGAAACAAGGCTTCTCGGAACTTATCAGGGAACTCAGCGCAGCCTTCAAACCGAAAGGACTACTCTACTCTCTGCGCTGTTTCGCCGAGCAAGAAAGTTATTGATGCGGGTAAAGAAAGACTTTCTGGATTGCCTAGTTATTTGTTTCTTATCTAAAATTGTTTGCGCCTTCCCAATTTCTTTTGTTTGTAGGATACGAAGTACCTGTTCTAAATAAATACTTGGACTGGATTGCGGTTATGACATACGATTTCCATGGACACTGGGATAAGAAAACAGGACATGTCGCCCCTTTGTATTATCATCCTGACGATGACTATGATTATTTCAACGCAGTACGTAAAATAGTTATGAATCATTGTGTGTGTGTGTGTGTGTGTGTGTGTGTGTGTGTGTGTGTGTCGAAATAATTTTATACTAAACATTAAAATGATACTATATTTGTAATTTTCTTAAATATGATACTGATGATTACATGTTATACAAATAATTTTAGGATTATGCTATTCGTTACTGGATCGAGAAAGGAGCAGACAAGAGAAATATTGTAATGGGAATGCCCCTCTACGGACAATCTTTTACTCTTAACAACCCGTCTATCACAGGACTTAATTCACCAGCCTCTCAGAAAGGAAAAGCTGGCGAGTTCACGGAAGTCGCAGGATTCTTGGCTTATTATGAGGTGAGATGGGACATCTTTAACTTTAGTCCGAAGTATGGGGTTGTTAATTTGCCATCTCTGTTTGGACGTTCTTCTCTTTTACAAACAAAATAGTTACGTATAAATATTTATTACGCCTATTGTTTACGTCTATTATTTTCAGATATGTAAAAATATTCTTGATGGCTGGACGGTAGTTAAAGATCCGCAAGAAAGAATGGGTCCGTATGCTTATCACAAAGATCAATGGGTATCCTTCGATAATATAGCAATGTTAAAGAAAAAGGTAAGGCGTAAAAGTGTTTTATTTCATTTTAGTTTTAATACAGCATGCATCATGTTAAAGATGTTTAAGGTTACTGTATACATAACATTTTAGAGATTTTTAAGATTTAAAGAATTAAGCTTTTAGAACAGAATGAAATATAACGCTAAAAATTCGTTTAATGGTCTGATAGTCCAATTGCCATAATCCGATCTATGGCGGAAATAGATCTCAACTGTGCCACTGCTCAGTAGAGACTGGCAAGCTTCGTAAATTATCTCTATGGTCTCTAGAAGCCTACGACACCACAAATTTCGCAAAAACCAAAACATAAATTTAATTTTCAAAATTAGAGATACGAATAAATGCAATAAAAGAAACAAGAGAGTTGATTTCTTAATCGATTCAAATATTACTTCACTATCTGCCAATTTAACAAATCTCTGAAGTTTTTGCCAAAAATATACTTCAGTGCAATTTTTCACTGAATCTTGCGTATTTTATATCAGTAAGAAGGCAATGTCTAACTTGTCAAAATGGGATACAAAATGCAATAGAACACGGAAAGTTCAATATTACGGTTTTGTTCCCCAAATGTCAGCATGTTGCTTTAAATATGTTCTAATTCTTTTCAATAAAGCAAAACTAGCCGGTTATTAGAATTGAGTTTTGGTTTGGTTTAGTCAGTTAAAAGTTTTCCTCTGTCCTTTAAGAGATTTTATTAGTTAACTAATTACATAATTAACCTTCTGGAAGATATTGTAAATAGTTGCAGTTTCATTATTAAGACAAGAGATGCTGCAGATTCTAAGTGGTTTCAAGAAAATTCTTCCGTGTAAAACATCGTTGGCAATTGTTTTTGCTTTCTAGATTTTCTTACTAAGCCCAACAGTGTGCATGATAAAATTAAATTAAATGCACGATTGCAAACAAGAACTACAGTATGTAACACCCTTAAACGTATCAATTAGTGAGAGGAAATTAATTTAATATGTAACAGTTTATGAAACAATCTTATCACTATCATAATTATTTCAGTCCGAGTACATTCGAGAAATGGGTCTTGGAGGAGGAATGGTATGGGCACTGGATCTCGATGATTTCGGCAACATGTGTGGACAAGGTAAACACCCGCTCATGAAAGCTATTCAATCCGTTCTGGCCCCAGCTATGGATGGAACATCAATACCCCCTCAAACCATTAAACCTAAACCAATGCCCTATCCAGAGAAACCACCAAAGATTAGCCCGATGCCAGAATCACCGAAGATAGTTACTACGCCTGTAGTTGGAACCGAAATAGGTGAGCTATTGTAATGAAAAACTTCCCAATAAGGCTCCTAATATAAATATAACCTCTTGGAAAAAATGCTACAAAAATTACTAAATAAATTAAAGCATTAATTTTGTGAAGTTTATCAGTAACAGTTTAATTACTTTCACCAGATGTTATAAAGTTGTTTGCTACTACACCAACTGGGCGTGGTACCGTCAAGGAGAAGGGAAGTATCTGCCAGAAAATATTGACACTGACTTGTGTACTCATATAAATTATGGTTTCCTCATTCTGGATGGTAATACTCAAACTTTGAAACCCCATGACACTTGGGCTGACATCGATAACAGTAAGTAAACTAGGGTTGCCATGTCAACTTTTGAGAGGTGGATTCTGGGAGATAGATAGCCCCTTTGGGTTTCCGTTTTGAAAAAAAATCGTAGAATGAAATATCCCTCAATTAAATTTCTTATCAGAAACATTAAAAAACAAAAAGACGAGATGAACTTTAAACATGAAAACCTTGGCTCTTCTTCAAGCGATTCTTCATTGTATCGTTGCACTGTCTCCCGGGAAATATTGCCATATAGACGAAATATAAAATCATATTCCTGGAAAGTTGTCACGTCTGAAGTAAACCTTTTGTGAAGTTAAATTTATTTACAAATCAACTAATATTCTCTGACCTCTTTTAAACAAACCCACTTGTAACTCAGCGTTGATATTTATATATGCAATTAGCTTCTACTGAAATATAAGTACACCAAATGAGTGTTTGTCACCTTCAGAATTCTATGAACGTGTCATAAGTCTCAAGAAAGGTAATAAAGTGAAGGTGTTGGTCGCTCTCGGTGGATGGAACGACTCCAAAGGTCCAAAGTACAGCAAACTTGCGAATGATCCTCAAGCGAGGAAGAGATTCAATGATCACGCTTTGAAATTTATTCAGAAATATGGCTTTGATGGGCTTGACTTGGACTGGGAATACCCTAAATGTTGGCAGTAAATTAAAATCTAATTATATTGTAACCTTGTTAACCTCGTTGATGTTCCGTGTGTTGGTCTCTCTTCAAACGAAGGTCAAGCTGGTGGCCCCGCCTCTAGGCCTGGCTTGGTGGAGGAGCGAGTTGTTTTCTTCGCTCTCCACCGTACATAGCCAGGTACACCCGGCTCATCTGGTACCGTCTTCAGCCAGGCATCTTGTAAGATATAATTTGCATATATATATATATATATATATATATATAATTTGCGGAGACTAGATTACACTAGGTTAGGTGATCATTTTAGATTAGTTAGTTATTTCCCATGTGACCAATTTCAGTTAATTATGATCTTTGTAACAAATTTTGATTCGTAAAAAAAACTGGTCTCCGTAAAACTTAATATATACAGTTACTACAGTATATATATATATATATATATATATATATATAAACCTTGGTTAACCTTGGTTTAGCTTCCGCCCGAATTGTTCATTCTGACGAAGGTCAAGCGTGTCACTCCACCTCAGACCTACGGTTTAACGTGAAATTCGAACCACGCCCCACCAGCAGCCCAGCGTCTTAATCACTAGGCTACCGAGGGTACCCATTTATCTGCCAACTAATTTTTATTGTGTGGAAGGATAAACAGCTGAGTTTTGCTGTGCACCACCTGCGTCACCGGGTTTCTATCCCGGTGCCGATGGATTCGTAGTCAGCGACGCTGACCACTACACCACCGTAGTGGTATATATATAATATATATATATATATATATATATATATATATATATTTAAATGCTTGAAATAATACTTGCACTAAAAATCAACAAAAAGAAAAACGCCCTGGACCAAGCGCTTTCGTATGTATTTAACAAATGTTTTGGTGCATATATATATATATATTATATATATAATATATATACACCATTAGTTTAAATAATTTTAACTTCATTAATATTTTCACAGGTGGACTGTAAGGCAGGTCCAGAGTCTGACAAACAAGCTTTTTCTGACTGGATTATGGAACTTAGTGTGTTATTTAAACCTCATGGTCTCCTTCTGACTGCGGCTGTCTCTCCAAGTTATAAAGTCATTAAATGGGGTAAGGGGACAAATATCCAATTTCAACGGATTTGAAGGGTTAGAAGTTAGATAGACTTTATAAGCTTCCTCTTTTTTTCTATGAAACGAACTTTACAGACAGAAAGAATGATAAATTATTATTATATTATTATTATTATTATTATTATTATATTACTATTATATTTTGGGTTTCAAATCTCTCTTTTGATCAATAATTCTTTTATCTAAACCGTTTCTTTGATTATTTTTAATGTTACGTTACATTTTTTAATAGTATATTAATTTTAATTAATAATACATATTAATTAAAATTTATTTTCTTATTTCTGTATAGCATATGACGTACCCGTCCTATCCCAGTACTTAGATTTCATTAATGTGATGACCTACGATTTCCACGGTCACTGGGACAAGAAGACGGGTCACGTTTCTCCAATATTTTCTCATCCTTCTGATGAAGAACCTAAGTTCAATACCGTAAGTTCGAAACATTCATTAAGTTAAATTAAATTATTCATTAAATTAATTAAAGTAATTTATTAAATGAAATTAAATTTATTTACTTGAAGACAATAATAGGAAGTAAGGTAAAAGCCAGTTACTCAAACGTTTCAAGTTTAAGTTCAGATCATTCGTGTTCTCTTTTTAGCGCAACCCATTAAACACGTCGTACTTTTCCATACAGTAAAATTATCAAGGTGAAATTTTTCATGGACAGAGTTCCAACCATGCGTGACAAGCCTGAATCACAGTAGGTACCGGAATTGATTCTCACTGTTTACGTTGAGCGCCGCACCGTATTTTGTCGAAGATGCGTCGCGATATATCTCTTCATGATATTGTGCTTCGACTCGTGTAGAGATTGTATTACTGATTTTTTTGTTTTTTGTTTACGTTTCCAAAGTCATTAAATGGGGTAAGGGAACTAATATTCGATTTCAACGAGTTTGAAGAGGTTAGAAGTTAAATGAACTTAGTGATGGTGATCATAGATCAGAAGATAGGAGTAATCAAATTTATTTTAACATCTCGAGCGTATAATACGCATTCAGGTTCTTTCTCTGTATTTAGATTTTATTAATGTTATGACCTACGACTACTACGGCCAGTGGGACAAACAGATTAGATCATATTCCGAAATGAATTGGTCAGTGAAGCGTGTGATGTTTGGCATCGTGCACGCACTATCTTGTTGGAGGTAGCCAACGCTGAGCTCAGTGTCGTTCAACTGATTCACAAATTAATTCCTCAAATATGGTGATATTAGTGTACTAATAGTTTCCCGGAAGAAAATTAGTTCAATAATCTTTGTTACAGCTACTGCGCACTACTGTACATCCCAGTTTTCCTTCAGTAAAGAGGTGTTGCATGGAGAACATGTAGGTTCTCTTTTGCCCACATGAAACAGGACATCTGGATTCTCACATATAAATGCTTGAAACCATTTACATGCAGTACCGTACTTGTTTCTGTACGTCTAGAGGTCGCACACCGAGACTTCACTGGCAAATTATACAGGGTTGAAATTTGGCTCGTGGAAAATTTCATGATGATAATGATGTTTAGTGGGTTGTTAATAAAAAGAAAACATTGTGTTATCATCTTCAGGTTTTTCGGTCAGTAATGGTATGATTTTGGTACTTAAAAAAGTTGTTCACATCTCGGCAGATATTCTAACGTTATACGTGTGATCATTCAACTTTCTTAACTGAAATTTTACGTATGAGGTCCTCCAAGGAAGAAGTGGCTAAGCGACAAAAGTTAAAAAAACGACAGAAAATGCAGTAAAATTTTTACCAATTTGAAAGTGGAATAATTTTTTAGCATTTTGGAGATATTTCGACGAGATATCTTCAAAAGTTCAAAAGTTTTTCCACTTTCAAATTTTGGTACAACTTTTAACTGTTTTCTGGCATTTTTTTACTTTTGTCGGTTAGACACTTCTTCCTAGGAGGTCCCCATATAATCACCAATTAAACGTTTTCAGGACTTCACAATTAATCACTGGATCGAACTTGGAGCAGATCCTAAAAAACTAATACTTGGAATGCCAATGTACGGTCAGTCATTTGCGCTCGCTAAATCCCAAAACAATGGTCTAAACCAAAAATCTTACGGACGCGGCGAAGCTGGACCTTATACAAAAGCTGGAGGCTTTTTGTCATACTATGAGGTTGGTTTCTCTCATTTCTCCAAACATTTAATTCATTAGACTTTATGGTTCCTATTCACTAGTTCTCAGACTTCCTAAGCACGTACTATGTTTATTATAGAAATGATTTTTCTTTCAGATTTGCTACTTTATTAAACATAGCGGCTGGACAGTTGTAAGAGATCCGCTAGGTACAATGGGTCCATACGCTTACAGAGGCACTCAGTGGGTCAGTTTCGACGACATACCTACAATTAAATTCAAGGTAAGAGGACTAAGAATATATAATTTCATACCAGATTAGAACAACACGTTGTATTATTAGTTCAAATAGCATATAAACCCTGAACAAACATTACTTTCAAGGTGACAAATCATACTGACGAGATGTTTTTTCAATGTTGAGAATTTCAAACTTGTTTCATCGGTTTAAGTATCATTTATTTCACCAGTGATTTCAAGTGACGCTTTCAACCTTCATTAGACATTGATAAAAGTAGGTTCATGTTCCATCAACTTGAAAACCGACTTCAGAAACCAACATTGAAAAAGTTCAGATATATCAGTGTATAATTTCAGTACTTTATTTTTTATTCCACTTTCATATCAAGTGCGGATGTTGCAAATATCTGCATCCGCATTTGCGAAACATCCGCATAAGTGGGTGTAAATTTTTGACATCCACAGTATCCCTAATCAAGTTTGTTTCATAATTATCACAATATTGAACAAATTTTTCAAAATAATTTCTGGCACAGAACTAATTGTTGTGCTACCTGAAAACACACACACACACACACACACACACACACACACACACACACACACACATATATATATATATATATATATATATATATATATATATATGTGTATAGAAACGACGTAAGTATAGAGGAGTGTTCTGCACACGAGGAAGAGAAATACTCCTCTATACTTACGTCGTTTCTATACGTTAATATACTGCGTGGTCATTGCAGTTAAATGTGTATATATATATATATATATATATATATATATATATATATATATATATATATGCGCATCTCCGCATAAGCGAAGTACAGACTTTTTAAAATCCATATATTTAAAAGACTAATTAATCAAACATAATTTAGCCTAACCTAACCTCAGTGCCATTGAACCGAGAAAGGCATGATAAGGTTTCGGACGCATTTGAGGGCTCGAACGGCATTTTCCGTTAAGTCATTAAATCTTAGAGCACTTATTAATCTAACCTAACCTCACTTAACCAAATCTTAACTAACCTAACCTTAATCAGAAGCAACGTCTTTTTTCTGGTAATAAAAATTTTTCTGGATTTTTTATATACATTTTTATTGTCTGAAGGTACCAAATGTGTTACCTCACAAAAAATAATTACTCCACTACATCTGTGAATTATCACACACTCAATCTTACTTATACCCAGTTGTCTACACACACACACACACACACACCACACACACACACACACACACTAAAATAAATGTTGTACACGTACTTAAATGTGTTTCAAACAGCTTAAATTACTAACGTTTTTATTTTTATTAAACAATCAGGCTGAATACATCAAGCGTAAAGGCTTAGGTGGCGGTATGATTTGGGCTCTAGATCTTGATGACTTCAAAAATCGCTGTGGCTGCGGAAAATATCCGCTACTTACAACTATAAACAGAGTACTTAGAAATTACCAACCACCAGCTGAAGAATGTCCGTTACTGGGAGGAGATACTAAATCAGGTGAGAACTGTTGTTAGTCATTGAATATTACCAAATAATATACATGAATAATTTTATATTTACCTACGTTAACCTCTTTCCCATAAAAGTAAAATTTCTTGATAATAACATTATTTCCTTTCCTGGATTTAATTTTTGTGGGTATATACTGTATTGCTCTTTTACAATTACTGGTATTAACTAGGAAAATATGATGAACATCATGTACCATTATTGTCATTATTAAAGATTTTACTGCTCAAAAGGAGCTCGGCCTTTGAAAGTAGATCGCCAATTTATTCCTGTACTGTTTCCTGTTGGGGCTGTCTTTCGCCATAGTTGCGATATTTTGTTGAAGTATTACACGAAAGGTAAAAGACTCGTGAATCTACTGTACGTCAACAGCAGCCATTTAGATACTTTTGATACTTTACTTCTGATGTCTTCTGACGATGGTTCAGGAACGATGTGTCGTCAGTCCCTCTGCAGCATCCCGTCTCATTTGGAGAATTTGATAGAGGAGAGGGTTGCTTTCTACTCTCATCCTGCGCTCGTAGCCACTTATGTATGGCTGGTTAGGGGCTTTGCGCAAGAACCTATCCACTTGGTTCTTGAACGCATTCGTTGGTGTGATGGGGGGGTTCCTCAGTTTTTTCGGCAGCTCGTATTCTGAGAGTATTTTCTATTTTCGTTTTCATGGCCCCTTGTCCCGCCACAGCTGGGGTAGGTAGTACAGAATCTATTTGCGCAAATGTGCATATAAATGAATTGTGTATCGACCAGTAATATTATACGTATAAATTTTAGTTTATGATTTGTCATAATGTTAATGTATTTGGTGAAACTATAGTTTAACGGATGATTTGTAAATAGAACCAACAATATACTCGGATGGATCTGAATTTAACAGAATTTTATTTAATGACAAATGAATTCCTGCTCTATGTAAAAAGATGTTTAATTCTCCATAATTTCACTTAAACTATGAATGCATTGACTATTATTATAATTATTATTATTATTATATAAATCAGTGGTGGGTATGTCCACAGGGTAAGCGGTAGCTGCAAATATATATATATATATATATATATATATATATATATATATATATATATTATATATATATATATATATATATATATATATATATATACAGTATATATATATATATATATATATATATATATAATATATATATATATATATATATATATAATATATATATATATATATATATATACAGTATATTATATACAGGCATAACTTTAAATTAGTTTTCGACTACTGTAGTAATAGACTGACTTTTTGTAATTTGACCCTTTTAACTGGGTAGGTGGCGCATGGCCAGCTTACCCTTGTATGCACACCACTGAGTATATATATATATATATATATATTATATATATATATATATATATATATATATATATATATATATATAGACTACATAATTTGTAAGCTCTGAGGAACATTGACGAGACATCAGATTATGTGAGCCACCTATATTTACATTCTGAAACAAAAAACAGAAATGAACTCTTTTGGGCTTTACAATATTCGAAACATTTTATTAATGATCCCTATAATGCAGCAGCCAAGAAAGAAATGTTTCACATATAATAAAAATAGGAACGATAATAATTATAGTTTTACCATAATAAACACTTAAAGAACGCTAAGAAATTTCTCAGAACTACTAATTATGAAATAGCCTTCAGTTTCCCACAGACAGTTAGCAGCCCAATACTAAAAAACTGAACTAATATGATTGATGACTCCGTCCGTAGTAATATATAAATACCCTCGTAATAACTCTGATAAAAACTATATCGGACAAACAGGAAGAAGTTTGGAAAAGCTATTAAAGGAAAGAAAAACGTCAGATTTGCGTCATGTGTTTGCGTGGTTTGTAAGCGTTCTTACTTTACTTCTTTTCATCTTTCACCCCTTTCCTATTCTCTTCGACTATTTTCCCGACTTGTCGGCAGTGGCCGGCGAATGATGATAGTGAGTCTTTCTCTCTCTTTTTCTGAACGAATGTTAACCCACGAATGATTGATAGATTTTGCTACTTACTTAACCCCTTATTCTCTTCTTTTAACCCCCTACCCTCTTCTTTCTCTCGGGCTAACCTTAGAGTGGATCTTAGGGGTTTTGTTATCCTTAGCTTTTGTGGATCTGTAGAATCTAATGCAGTTTTTAAACACGATCAGCATAACAGTTATTCACCATAGTCAAAACAAATAGTCCAGCAAAAATAGTCATTCACTAAAATGAAATGAAAACAAAATAGTTTTTCATTTACATAATTACATCAAAAGATTAATGGTCTGATCTGCTTTCATTGAAACTTTTCCAAACTTCAACTTATCAAAAGGAAACCATAGATTTAATTCGGCAATAAGTAAGGTGATAGCAAGCCATGCCCCAATTGCCTGAGTTCCAACTCTCCAGTATTTAAGGACTTCACTTGTCTTTAGCTCCTTCCTTGTACAGCTGAAAGATGATACGTCAAATATCGAAAT
Source organism: Bathynomus jamesi (assembly GCA_023014485.1). Lineage (NCBI taxonomy): Eukaryota > Metazoa > Arthropoda > Malacostraca > Isopoda > Cirolanidae > Bathynomus > Bathynomus jamesi. Next base: position 228,237 of record JAJOZX010005268.1, read on the forward strand.
TTTTATCGTGAATATCAACAAGCTTTTCTCTCATACATTGTTTTTACTTTTATTCATATACTGGTGTGTGTATATATATATATATATATATGAAAATTATTTCACGAAAGTAACACGTATATATATATATATATATATATATATATATATATATACACACAACCTTACAAAGGTTTTGCGCGATGATTCCTCATTTCGCGAAGGTCAAGCTTGTCGCCCCTCCTCTCGAGTTGGCCTGGTGAAGTAGTGAGTTGGTTTCTTGTGCTCTCCACCTCACACAGCCAGGTACGCCCGGCTCATCGGGGATTGTTCTGAGCCAGGCGTCTAGTCTTCTTTTGAAGATATCCACTGTGACTCCCTTCGTGTTTCTTAGATCTTTGGGCAACTGATTAAACAGTTTTGGTCCTTTCACTACAAAACTATTTTCTTTCAGGGTTAAGGATGTTCCCTGTCTCGTTCAATTTGGGAAAACGACACAGTCTACCGTTTCTACCTTCCATCGTTGTTTGGGGAGTTATAGGGTTCAGAGTAAGATTAGGGACTAGTTTCTCCATTATTTTCCAAGTGTAAATAATGGTGTATCTCTCTCTCTTCTCCTTTCCAGTGAATATAAGGTCTAGTCGCGTAACCTTTCCCAGTAATTTAGTTCTTTGCACCCATTGATCTTGGCTGTGAAGCTTCTCTGGATCCCTTCCAGCTGTCTAATGTCTTCTTTTTTATATGGGGATGTTAGGAGCGAGCAGTATTCCAATATATATATATATATATATATATATATATATATATATATATATATATATACAGGGTGAATAAAAAGTTCCGCCCGATTTTGAGTGAATTGTGGAAACCCAAAATCGGACGGAACTTTTTATTCACTGTATTATATATATATCGAAGATTGATCGCGGCATCGTTGTGGTTTTGGGAGTGGCGCCGATTTGTTGGTGGGGTTCGGATCCACTGGCCTTGGGTATCTGGGTTGCCCTTATAATCACTCGGGCATCAGGATGGCATCGATGCTTCGGTTAGTAAGCCGTTGAAGGGATGAACAATGGATGATAGCTTACATGACACTTTAATATGATAAATGATGGGAGTAAATGAACCGACCTAACGGCACGGGTTTATGCGAACAGCATAAGTTGGTTGCGGTAAGTAAAAGAATTGGGTGTGGCTCGACTCGGGATATTATACCTTGGAGTCTCGCACATGCGCATTGAACACACGTCTTTAGGGCTTGGCATTATTCGCGTTGTTATATTATATATATATATATATATATATATATAATATATATAATAATATATATATATATATATATATATATATATATATATATATATATATATATATATATATATATATATATATATATATATATATATAGAAGAGAGAGAGAGAGTATCTGTTGTTAAATGCCTTGACCTAGTGTCTCTGATTATCCTGCTAACCTGAGATTCTTTTTCTGATTTACCTTCTGTAAAACTGATTGTGTTTATTTTTTTTTTACTGTGTGTTTATTCTTGTATAAAATGTCTGTATTTTCCCTTTTTTTCAGTCATATCCTATCCAAAAACCACAGCAAAACCAACAACTACGACTATCGCCCCTTACGTTCCTGACATCTTAATTCAGCCTCAGCCTCAACCTCAGCCTCAGCCTCAGCCTCAACCTGTTGATGCTTTTGTCGGTGTTGCGGGAGCCTCTTGCGAAGCTGGCGAATTCAAACGACATATCAACTGCGACAAGTTCTACGAATGTTTCGAAGGAAAACTTCGAGAAGTCTCCTGCTTCCATCTGTTACATTTTGATGGGAAGGTAGGCGAAAAGATTCATGAATGAATGAGTGAAGTTATGTTAGTTTTTCTTTAAGTGTGTGTGTGTGTGTGTTGGGGCTTTACGCCGTATTTTTGAAGTTTTAATCATTGGAATAAATTTAAAATTTATTTTTATCCTGATTAATTTTCACTCCACCTTAGACCTACAGTTTAACGTGGAATCCGAACCACGCCCCATCAGCAGCCCAGCGTCGTAACCACTAGGCCACCTAGGGTACCCATTTATCTACCAACCACTTTCTTTATTGTGTGGAAGGATGAACGGCTGAGTTTTGCTGCGCGCCGGCTGCCGTCGGGTCTCGAACCCGGGGCCGATGGATTCGTAGTCAGCGACGCTAACCACTACACCACCGAGGCGCATTGGCTATATATATATATATATATATATATATATACATATATAAAACTCAAACTCAGTGGTGTTATATAATGTTGATTGGCGGGGGTTGTTTAACTTCCTGCACAACATCTAAGGTCATATGATGGAGGGGAACTGCAGCTGTTTTACGTGGGATCTGAGCCACGGTTCGTTACATAATCCGGACGTAAAGGACGGTCTTCCATCCAACTATTCTTGAGACCCGTTGTCATTTAACTTCGCTGACCGACGTGAAACGATCAGATGTTGAGTTAACCAGTACAAATAAAGACCTCTGTAATTTGATGCGAAGGTTATACTATCCTACCCTTATGAAAATAAAAACCCACTCTAATAGACAGAGTTTATTTCCACAACAGTTTCGATGCCCATTGGCATCCTCCTCGGGTGGATACAGAAAAACGAATGAACCAAAACAAGAGGGAAAACAGTCCAGGGACCGACCGTTAAGAAATTCGCACCTAGGTTAGATCCCGTTCTCCCGACACCAGAAGGGCATATACATTAAAGGGACCCGCTTATAAGTACATTCGCACAAATTTAAAACTATCTTCCTGTTCTAAACATACAGATTCTATTATTTTTTTTTACATAATTATTACATTTATTATTAAATTTATTACATTTAATATTGCATTATTATTTATTACAGAAATTATAAATTTGTTATTACATTGTTGTTTATTATACAGAACTTATAAACCGAAAAACGAATGAAAAAGGCGAGAAGGAAACAATCCAGAGACCATTGAGAAATTCGCACCTAGGTTAGGTACCGTTCTCCCGACACCGGAAGGGCATTTTATTACAGGGTCCCGCTTATAAGTACATTCGCACAAATTAAAACTACCTTCTTGTTCTATACATACAGATTCTAATATTTTGACGTAATTACTGCATTTATTATTGCATTTACATTTTTTTAACATTTATTATTACCTTTACCCTAATTATTAAATTTATAATATTACCTTTATTATTACATCTGTTGCATATATATTTATTACCACATTTATTACTTCCATTATTACATTTACATTTACGTTTATTATTCCATTTACATTTTAACCAAAAAAAAAAATCGAATGAACTAAAAGCGAGTAAGGAAACAATCCAGAGACCTTTAAGAAATTCACACTTAGGTTAGAACACGTTCCCCCGCCTCCGTAAGGGATTTTTTGACCAAGAATCTCATTAAAGAGTCTAACTTATAAGTACCTTCGCACAAATTAAAATTATCTACTTTTTCTATACATACAGATTCTATTATTTTTCTTTTGACATAATTATTACATTTATAAAGTACCTTACTTGATTCCCAATCTATAGCATGATTTTTTGGCTGGAGTGATAAACAATGGCATTATTAGTATTACAACTTCTGAAGGCATATTTGTGTTCTTTAATACGGGTTTCAATATTTCTTCCAGTTTCTCCCACGTATACTAAATCACAACTTTTACAGGGAATGCTGTAGACACAGGCTTGTTCCTGTTTTGTAACGTTATTCCTAACCAATTTACTTTTCACGGTAGACGAATATTTGAACGCCAAAGCAAACTTAAAATCTTTCGTCAACGGTTTTACTCTTTCTAAGCCGGCAATGTAAGGCAAACTCACATATTATTTTTGGTTAACTGAAGGTTCCCGAGGGGCATAAAAAGATTTTCTGGCTTTAAAATACGCCTTTCTGATAAACCACTCAGGATATTTTAAATCCTTAAAAATGTTTCAAATCTTTGAATTTTCCGGGTCCAGCAAATGTGGGCTACAAATCCTGAGTGCTCTTAGAAACATGGAAGAAATAATTGAGCTTTTAACCCCTTCATCATGATATGAAAAGTAATGAATGTACGAATTACAATGAGTAGGTTTTCTATAGACCGTGAAATTGGGCTTTCCGCTTTCGTTAATAACCAAAACATCTAGAAAGGTAATTGTTTGTCGTTCTCCCATTCATATTTAAATTTAATGGAGGGAACAAGATTATTTAATGACTGAAAGAAAGTGTCAAAGTTGTTCCAGTGGTCAGGGCAAAATGAGAAAATATCATCTACATAACGAAACCAAATTACATTCCTGGGACATATTGTTTGCAACAATTCCCACTCATAATATTCCATGTATAATGTACTCAGTATTGGGGATAAAGGGGACCCCATTCCCATACCAAAACGTTGCAAATAAAATTCTTCACCGAAGGAGAAGGCATTATTGGTGACACAGTTTGTGCGAATGTACTTATAAGCGGGACCCTGTAATAAAATGCCCTTCCAGTGTCGGGAGAACGGTACCTAACCTAGGTGCGAATTTCTCAATGGTCTCTGGATTGTTTCCTTCTCGTCTTTTTCATTCGTTTTTCGGTTTAGAAGTTCTGTATAACAAACAACAATGTAATAACCAATGTAATAATAAATTTATAATTTCTGTAATAAATAATAATGCAATATTAAATGTAATAAATTTAATAATAAATGTAATAATTATGTAAAAAAAAAATAATAGAATCTGTATGTTTAGAACAGGAAGATACTGTAGTTTTAAATTTGTGCGAATGTACTTATAAGCGGGTCCCTTTAATGAATATGCCCTTCCGGTGTCGGGAGAACGGGATCTAACCTAGGTGCGAATTTCTTAACGGTCGGTCCCTGGACTGTTTTCCCTCTTGTTTTGGTTCATTCGTTTTTCTGTATCCACCCGAGGAGGATGCCAGTGGGCATCGAAACTGTTGTGGAAATAAACTCTCTCTATTAGAGTGGGTTTTTATTTTCATATTTTGACCTTCACGTAGAAAAAAGCGAAGTTTTTTTTGCATCTATCCTACCCTGTTGTAGCATCATAAAATATACAGGAAAACGCGGTCAATAATTTGCTTGTAATATATAAAGCAGTGATGTAGGACTCGAGAACTTTTTTCTGGTCTCGGTCTCCGTCTTGATTTCGGCCATGGTAGTTTCGACTACATCACTGATAAAAAGTATGTGTAGACTATGTAAAGAAATCACACTGCCTACAGACAAAATAGTGTTCAATAAAAAGTCAGAAGCGTGTCTGATTATTTACTAGTATCAGATCATATAGATAAGAGTAGGGAAAACGGTGTTATATATGCTGTAATGCTTCAGTGAAGATGCGATATAAAAATGTAATTTACAGGGTCGATGCACAACTCCTGCGAAAGCCAAGTGTTTGGAAAGACGAGACAGTGTTCTTACAAGTTCTGTACCTGAATCTCCATTCCAACCACCAAAAATAATTCACTCAACTGATGACCCCAGTATTGGAAGCGAAGGGGGCACGTGTAAGGCTGGAGAATTCAAGAAACATTCTGACTGCAATAAGTTCTTTGAATGTTTGCATGGCAAACTGAACAAAAGAAATTGTTTCCCGGGACTTCAATGGGATGGGAAGGTATTTTATTTGTAATATGTTTAGTATGTAAAACAAAAATGTTGAACAGTAACACTGTACACCTATAACATACATTCACACACACACACACACACACACACACACACACATATGGGATGAATTGAATTTCACAATTAAACACATGGAATTAATGAATGTTACACACCCACAGGGAAAAATTAAAAACGATCCCACACAAATCTATAATTTCCTTTTAATAAGTTGAAGTTTGAAAGAATTTCAATCAAAACATATTTGATTATTAATCTTTTGATGTAATTTGAAAGAAAAACTATTTTGTTTTCATTCCATTTTAGTGACTGACGATTATGCTGAGCATGTTTAAAAACTGCATTAGATTCGGTAGCAAACGTGACGTTTTTCATGTTTCTTTAATTGCTTTTCCAAACTTCTTCCTGTATGTCCGATATAGTTTTTATGACAGTTATTACAAGGGCATTTATATATTACTACGGATTCATTATTCATATTACACTGCATTCGCACTTATTAAGCAGATTACATTTTCTCCATTGTTTTCAAGTTTTTCCCCGATTTCAATGAAATTTGTAGCAAATAATCACTATATATAGCAGCATTGATGGTATTCATTTCGATAAAATATTTCGATAATTAAAATAATTATCGCATTTTATTGAAAAATATGTAAAATATTGTGTTCCAAATTATTAAGCAAGTATTCTATTTACGGATCTAAATGGTGAAAATGGGTAAGAAGAAGGATTTAACATTAACTGAGAAAAGAAAAATAGTCAAGTTACTCGCTGAAAATATAAAATCTATTGAAATTGCGAAGCAGTTTGGCAGAGCTTATCGAACTGTAAACAAGTTTGTAGCGGAGGGTACCAAACTGAGGCAGCGAAGTGATAAAGGAGCTATAAGAAAAGTGACAAGGCGGCAGATATCTGTAATCAAGCGCAAATTGCAAAGCATCCATTGTCCTCAAGTAAAGAGGTTTTTGAGCAGGCTGGCATACATAATGTACCAAGAACATCTCGATGTGGAATCCTCCAAACAATTGGCAAGACGTGTAAACCTACGATTCAGTCACCATTAACACCCAGGTACAAGAAGCAGCGTGTTGAATGGGCGCGTCAGTACGTGAAAACAGATTTTAATACCGTATTGTTCACCGATGAATGAAAAGCAACCCTTGAGGGACTTGATGTTTGGTCAAGAAGATGGATTGCTGAGAGCCAATTTCTACCATCGAGATTAAGACGCCAAAAAGGTGGAGGTAGTGTCATGTTTTGGGCAGGATTGATAGGCAATGAAGTAGCTGTCCCATACAGAGTGCCTGATGGTGTAAAAATAAATGCCCAGTCTTACACAAACTTTCTAAAAGAAAACCTCATTCCATGGTAGAGATTGACCCTTAGCAATCCATCTTCTTGACCAACCATCAGATCCCTCAAGGGTTGCTCTTCATTCATCGGTTAACAATACGGTATTAAAATCTGTTTTCACGTACTGACGCGCTCATTCAACACGCTGCTTCTTGTACCTGGGTGTTAATGGTGACTGAATCGTAGGTTTACATGTCTTGCCAATTGTTTGGAGGATTCCACATCGAGATGTTCTTGGTACATTATGAATGTCAGCCTGCTCAAAAACCTCTTTACTTGAGGACAATGGATGCTTTGCAATTTGCGCTTGATTACAGATATCTGCCGCCTTGTCACTTTTCTTATAGCTCCTTTATCACTTCGCTGCCTCAGTTTGGTACCCTCCGCTGCAAACTTGTTTACAGTTCGATAAGCTCTGCCAAACTGCTTCGCAATTTCAATAGATTTTATATTTTCAGCGAGTAACTTGACTATTTTTCTTTTCTCAGTTAATGTTAAATCCTTCTTCTTACCCATTTTCACCATTTAGATCCATAAATAGAATACTTGCTTAGTAATTCGGAACACAATATTTTACATATTTTTCAATAAAATTTTATAATTATTTTAATTATCAAAATATTTTATCGAAATGAATACCATCAATGCTGCTATATATAGTGATTATTTTCTACAAATTTCATTGAAATCGGGGAAAAACTTTTGAAAATATTGGAGAAAATGTAATCTGCTTAATAAGTGCGAACGCAGTGTAGTTTAGTTTTTTAGTATTTGGCTGCTAACTGTCTGTGAGAAACTGAAGGCTATTTTATAATTAGTATTTCTGAGAAATTTCTCAGCATTCTGTAAACGTACTTTCTATTATTATTTACAGTTTTGTCATTATTAGCCTTATCATTATTGTGAATTCCAACCCCTCATCACCTGACGAGGTGTCGGAATATACGAAATGCCTTGGAATAGCTTTTTATTTTTCTCTGTGGGTGTGTAACATAATATATATATATATATATATATATATATATATATATATATATATATATATATATTATATATATATATATATATATATATATATATACACACAAACTCAGAATGGTCCCCTGAGAAACTTATATGTTAAACACAGACCGTGCATGGAACAAGGAACTCTTCTGGGAAAATTAAAATCCACTATAGTCCGAATAAGTAATGGTAAATGACAAATACCATAAGTTTTCTTTTTTCATGATGCTAGCCCGACGTGGGCAACGGGTCTCTCGCAAAGAGGTCCCATAAATATAGCTTCCCTCACCAGCTATAGCTGCTGAGGGAAGCTATATTTATGGGACCTCGCAAGAGACCCGTTGCCCACGTCAGGCTAGCATCACGAAAAAGAAAAACTATGGTATTTGTCATTTACCATTACTTATTCGGACTATAGTGGATTTAATTTTCCCAGAAGAGTTCCTTGTTCCATGCACGGTCTGTGTTTAACATATATATATATATATATAATATATATATATATATATATATATATATATAAAACCTTTGATAACCTTTGGTTGACCAGTGTAACCTTTGGTTTGCTTCTGCTCGAATTGTTCATTCTGACGAAGGTCAAGCTTTTCACTCCACCTTAGATCTACGGTTTAACGTGGAATCCGAACCACGCCCCACCAGCAGCCCAGCGTCTAGGCCACCCAGGATACCCATTTATCTACCAACCACTTTCTTTTATTGTGTGGAAGGATGAACAGCTGGGTTTTGCTGCGCGCCGGCTGCCGTCACCGGGTCTCGATCCCGGGGCTGATGGATTCGTAGTCAGCGACGCTAACCACTACACCACCGAGGCGCATATATATATATATATATATATATATATATATATATATATTCCTATAAATGTGTATATATAGTCCTATAAAAATAACCCCAACTATTATCTCAGACGACAACATAATCGAGTTATCAACAAATATGGTGATAACTTAAAGAGATAATACACATACCGAAAGAAGAAGCAAATATGGGGCTCTTAACTTAAACTCCAAGACCATAAATTGGGAAAAAATCACTCAAATAGAGTGGAGAACAATTTTAGAGAATAAAACAACTGAGGAAATGCTAACAATCTTGGAAGAAAAGACGCTGAGAATTTTGGAAAAATATGCTCCGAAAGCACAGCCAAAAGGAAAGAGGAACTGGCTAGAGAGGCAAAAGAGAAGAATATTCCGCAAGAGAAAGAGAGTAGCGACGAAGTTAGGTAATTGCGGAGACAACAGTGCTAGGAAAGTGATACAAGAAAAACTGGAGAGTATTGATAGGGAAATACAAATTCTGATAAAGGGCCATACAGAGAGGGAAGAGGAAAAGGCGGGAGAAACAATAAAGGAAAATCCAAAATACTTCTACAGCTATGCGAAAAGGAAAACAAAAACACGCGCTACTATCGGGTCCTTAAGGAAAGGAAATAATGAATTAACAGTCGATCTAAAAGAAATATCTGAAACATTGAGAGCCCAATATGAATCGGTCTTCAGTACCCCAAAAAGTGACAAGGCGATACCTGACAGATGCATTCTTCCAAGAGAAATTGCAAGGAAAATGTATAACAGACTTTGATTTTATCCCAGAAGATGTATCGAGAGCTATAGGACAAATGAAATCACATTCAGCTGCAGTTCCGGACAAATAATGGAACGCACTATTAATTAAAAACTAAAACTGAAACAGCTACACCCTTATACTGGATATGGAGAAGATCCCTAGACACTGGGGAAATACTGAGCATCTTGAAAAGAGCAAACATCGTCCCTATATATAAAGGCGGGGATAGATCTCGAGCAAAGAACTATAGACGTGTCATTGATGTCCCACATCACCAAAATATTTGAAAGAATAGTCAAAGAGAAAATCTATGACTTCTTGGAGACATTGGAAAGAGTCAACGAAAATCAGCACGGATTCCGATCAGGAAGATCATGCCTATCACAACTTATAGAGCATTATAACAATATCCTAGATGCACTTGAAAGCAATGAAAACTATGATGTCATATGCACGGATTTTGCTAAAGCTTTCGACAAATGCGATCATGGTATAATAGCACATAAAATGAAACATATGGGAATAACAGGCAAAGTGGGAAAATGGATCTACAACTTCCTCAGAGAACGACTGCGGGTGGTCAAAATTCAAAGTGTATCATCATCAGAATCAGAAGTACGCAACTCAGCACCACAAGGTACAGTGCTGGCCCCACTCCTGTTCATTATCATGCTAACAGACATAGACAGTGGAGTAAACAGCAACAGTATAGTAACATCCTTTGCGGACGATACAAAGATCAGCAGAAAAATCAGCGATGCAAATGAAGTGGAGGACTTGCAGAGGGACACGAACAAAATATACAAATGGTCAGAAGACAACAATATGACCTTTAACGCCGAGAAATTTCAGCTCTTGAGATATGGTAGAAATGAGGAACTTAAACAGACTGCATATTATGCTCCAAATAGACAGGAAATTCAGAGAAGCACAAAAGCGGTCGACTTGGGGTAATAATAACCGATGATGTCAAATTCGAAACACAAAATCAGATAGCAATAAACAAAGCAAAAAGAGTCGCGGGACAGGTACTAAGAACGTTCAAAAGGCGGGACAAGACAGTAATGATTCCCCTGCTGAGAACACTGATCATACCAAAATTTGAATACTGCTCAGTTTTGACGTCCCCATATAAAAGGAAGAAATTAATAAACTAGAAGAAACACAGAGACATTTCACAGCCAAGACTGATGGCTGCAAAGAACTCAACTACTGGGAAAGACTACGTAAACTAAATCTGTACTCCCTGGAAAGAAGAAGAGAGAGGTACACCATAATCTACATATGAAAATGATCGAAAAACTGGTACCAAACCTCAAACTAAACCCAATTACCATCCAAACAACACTGGAAAATAGGAAAGGCAGAATGTGTAGTGTTCCCAAATTCAAGGCCCGACAAGGGACCTTCTCAATACTGAAGGAAAATAGCTTGGTCGTCAGGGGGCCCAAGACTTTTAATCAGCTTCCAAAGGACCTCAGAAACGTTCAGGGGTCAAAGTTGAAGTCTTCAAAAGAAGTCTAACTGCCTGGCTCAAGACGGTACCAGATAAGCCGGGTGTACCTGACTATGTGCGGTGGAGAACGCAAGAGAGCAACTCGCTGCTCCACCAAGCCAGGACTAGAGGCGGGGTCACCAGCTTGACCTTCGTGTGAAGAGAGACCGATGCACGGAACCCAAACGAGGTTAACAAGGTTATATACTTTCACTTCTGTCACTTTTGCTGGGTTCGAACAAAAGTTCAAGATCAACCTGCAGTCGACCTCTCTGTAGCATCTCAGCTTATATGCGGGATTTAATGGAGGAGAGTGTTACTTTCAACTCTCAACCTGTTCTTGTAGCCTCTTCTCTCAATCCAGTGTATTTCTACTTCTTTTCTAAGGTTTGAAACATTTTCCATATGTATTTTATTGAGTATCGCTCACATCTTCTTCCCAAGGAGTAGAGCTTCCTTTTCCCTGTGGTTGTTTGCTTATATATATATGGATGAAGGCGTACATTCCATATTCTTTTTCTGCTAGTAATGCAAAAAAAGAACTTGATTTAACTTTACTTGTTCTAATGCTATCCGCAACAGAGAGGAAGTTTTCAGTGGGTACGGTCTCCACCCAACCCAACTCCTGAATCTCATTTTGTTTACATTTCTACCCGCAATCGTGCAAAATCTGTTCTTTGATTATTTCATCAGACAAAAATGTGAAAACTTTTCTAATTCTGCTCAGTATTTCTGGTACTTAGCCAAGAACCTCTCCGACAACTTTATTTCTTCTTCTTTTCCCTCTTCTTTTCATTCTGACGGCTTAGTTGCTGTCTCTTCTCCTTCACTCAAACTATCGCCTTCAAATCAACCATGGACGATTCCGGTGCTGTTCTCCCAACTCTTCCCCCTTCTGAATTAATTATGTCTGAAATTGGAATTTCTTGCAAAAATGTTTTTTTTTGTCCTGTCTAGGCTTAATTCTAGGAAGGCGTACAGTCCTGATGGGGTTCCCTCTGCTGTTATCAAGAACTGTGCTCCTATACTGACACCCTGCCTAGACAAACTCTTTCGTCTTTCTCTTTCATCTAGTACTTTTTCTTCCTGCTGGAAGTTCGCTTTCATTCAGCCTTTCCCAAAGAAGGTCGACCGCTCTCAACCTTCCAACTATCGTCCAATTGACCTGATTTCTTGGCTTTCTGAAGTTTTTTAATATATTCTTATTAGGAAGATGCTTAACACCTCTCTACTCGTGATCTCTTTTTAGAGCGTTAGTATGGGTTCTGCGAGGAAAGAGATGTTCTGCTGGCGATCTTGCATATCTTTCTGATTCTTGGTCATCCTCCTTCCGGAATTTCCGTGAAACCTTTGTTGTTGCGCTAGACATATATCAAGAGCTTTTCATAGAACCTGGCATAAATCCTTTATTTCCAAACTGTCCTCCTTTGGTTTCTACCTTTCTATCTGTGCCTTCATCTCTGATTTCCGTTCCGGTCGATCTATATTTGCGGTTGTAGTCGTGGTTCTCCTAAAGCTATTAGTGGTGGTGTTCCTCAGGGTTCTGTCCTGTCACCCACGCTTTCTTTTATTTATTAATGATCTTCTACTTTGCACTTCCTGTCCTATCCACGCCTGTGCCGATGATTTCACCTTTCAGTTGTCCATCCTCTTCACAAAGCGTTCTTCTCAACAGTCACTCCATGATTCGCGTAAAACGGCTATGGTGCACTTGACCTTTCTTTCTACTATCTCTGATTGGGCAGAGAAAGCATCGTGGTTTTCAATGCCTTAAAAACTCGGTTTTTTCATCTGTCTACTCGTCACAATCTTCCACACGACTATCCCTTTATCTTCAACAGTACGCAACTCAATCCTTCCTCCTCTCTTAACATCGTTGCAGTTTCCTTTTCTCGTGATCCTTCCTGGAAAGATCACACATACAGTACTTCCTTTTTAAAACTTCTAAGAAGTTAAGTGTGCTGTATCGGCTCTGCTGTTTCTTTCTCTCCCCCATTCATTTGCTCTCTCTGTACAGGGGTCTTGTTCGTTACAGGAGTACGCGTTTCATGTGTGGGATGGCTCAACTCATACAGCTCTATTTGACTGGAAGGAATCAAAAGCTTTCCGTCTCATTAATTCCTCGCCTCTTATTGACTGTTTTCAATCACTCTCTAATCGCTGCAATGTTGCCTTAGTCTCTCTTTACTCTCACTATTATAACGGACACTGCTCTTCTGAACTCTCTAACTCCAGCTTCCTCCCTGACTATGACCTCCAATCTTTCAAACGAGGAGTGTCCGGGCATCTCGAAGACTTTAGACCTTCATTTCGAACGGCATTCTTCTTCTTATAAGGGTGTGGGGTGGGGAGCATTTTTGTGAGTGTTTACCCTTGGCTCCTCCTTCCTGCATATACAGTATGCCTCGATGGTGTAGTGGTTAGAGTCGCTGACTACGAATCCATCGGCACGGGGATCGAGACCCGGTGACGGCAGGCGGCGCGCAGCAAAACCCAGCTGTTTATCCTTCCACACAATAAAAGAAAGTGGTTGGAAGATAAATCGGTACCCTGGTGGCTTAGTGGTTATGACGCTGGGCTGCTGGTGGGGCGTGGTTTCGGATTCCACGTTAAACTGTAAGTCTAAGGTGGAGTGAAAAGCTTGACCTTCGTCAGAATGAACAATTCTGGCGGAAGCAAACCAAAGGTTACCAAAGAAAAAAATTATTCCAAGGCCTTTCGTGTATTCAGAAGTACACCTCGTCAGGGAATGAAGGGAGAAGACAAGATGACAAAAATATATACCTATGTACAGCGGACAGAAAAATAAAAAGATTAGCACATGATCAACAAGAGTTAATTAAAGGCAAAAGGTATTTTAACAGGATATTGTCAATTTTATACATTCCCGTACTGTTATTGAAATTATTTTTAAAATGGATAAACGCACATTCTAGAATATTCCTTTAGAGTTTAGAACTATCCCACTTGATACTATACTTACATCTATACATATGATTAAACAATGCATTAGAATTATTTGCTGCTCTACACGCATATTTATGCCGTTTTACCCTAATGTCAAACGTTTTACCCGTTTTCTGTGCTATGTTTCTTAGAGCAATGAGAGTTGTCAGTCCTGAATTTTTAGATTTCGAGTTATGCAATATCATGAATATTGGTACTAAATTATGTTATCCTATTTCATTTCTAGATAACTGCCTTAGGAAAGCCAAGAATAGGTATTATAATAGTGTAACTGTAAAGGAATTTGAGCGTAAAAATATCTTTAGCCTACCTACCTTACCATGTTAATTTTCAATATCTTCCGACTTAAAGCAATTAATATTAATGTAATCTTTAAATGTAATAATACTGTTAAATCACGCCTAATAAAATAGCCCGGATAAAGTGGTTGGTTGTGTGTATTCGATCGGATGTATACAATGTAACGCAGTATATAGGCCAAACGGGTAAAACGTTAGCCGTAAGGGTAAAACAGCATAAATATGCGTGTAGAACAGCAAATAATTCTAATGCATTGTTTAACCATATGTATAGATGTAATCATAGTATCAAGTGGGATAGTTCTAAAGCGCTCGTTAAAAACATATAATTGAAAGCAATATTCTAGAATGTGCATTTATCCATTTTAAAAATAATTTCAATAACAGTACGAGAATGGATATAATTGACAATATCCTGTTAAAATACCTTTTGCCTCTAATTAACTCTTGTTAATCATGTGCTAATCTTTTTATTTTTCTGTCCCGCTGTACAGTATATTTTTGTCATCTCGCCTTCTCCCTTCATTCCCTGACGAGATGTACTAAATAATTTTTTTTTTGTGGGTTTGCATCATTCATTCATTTCACGTTTAATTGTGAAATTCATCATATATATATATATATATATATATATATATATATATATATGACTTTCACACTTAAAAACGTGAAATGAATAAATGATGCAAACCCACAAGGAAAAAGAAAAAATATTATTGCAATACCTTTCGTGTATTCGGAACGTCATTCCCTAACGAGGTGTATTGCTGAATGCACGAAAGGACTTGGAATAATTTTTCTTTTTCTTTGTGGTTTACATCATATACCGGTATATATATATATATATATATAATATATATATAATATATATATATATATATTATATATATATATATATAATCTATATATATATATTTATTGATATATGTTACCAGCAATATACTTAGTTATCACTACTTTATAAATTCACTTTATTTTAATTCACAGGGAAGATGCGTATGGCCTAATGAAGCTAATTGCCGACCTGTTGTAGAAGCTCCATCTCTACCTGATATACCAGTTTTACTGGACAAACGAAACCAGTGAAGATTTTAACAACAACGCGAAAAACAACAACACGAACAACACCAGCGACTCCAAGAGCTACAACACAGAAAACCAGCACTAGTACTAGTTGGTACGTACCGTGGACGCCGTCAACGAAAGCAACAACACCAAGACCTCATCCCCACCCGGCTCCCTTAAAACACATGGATTCAAGGTAATATATATGACCTTACCTTAACCTTACAAAGGTTTTGCGTGATGATTTCTCATTTCGCGAAGGTCAAGCTTGTGCCCCTCCTCTCGAGTTGGCCTGGTGAAGTAGTGAGTTGGATTCTTGCGCTCTCCACCTCACATAGCCAGGTACGCCTGGCTCATCGGGGGATTGTTCTGAGCCAGGTGTCTAGTCTTCTTTTGAAGATGTTCACTGCAACTCCCTTCGTGTTTCTTAGGTCTTTGGGCAACTGATTAAACAGTTTTGGTCCTCTCACTACAAAACTATTTTCTTTCAGGGTTAAGGATGTTCCCTGTCTCGCCTTCAATTTGGGAATACGACACAGTCTACCGTTTCTACTTTCCACCGTTGTTGTTTGGGGAGTTATAGGGTTCAGAGTAAGATTAGGGACTAGTTTCTCCATTATTTTCCAAGTGTACATAATGGTGTATCTCTCTTTTCTCCTTTCCAGTGAATATAGGTCTAGTTCGCGTAACCTTTCCCAGTAATTTAGTTCTTTGCACCCATTGATCTTGGCTGTGAAGCTTCTCTGGATCCCTTCCAGCTGTCTAATGTCTTCTTTTTTATATGGGGATGTTAGGACCGAGCAGTATTCCAATTTGGGCATGATCAGGGTTTTCAGTAGAGGAATCATTACATTCCTATCCCTTCGTTTAAAGATTCTCAATATCTGTCCCGTTATTCTCTTTGCTCTGTTTACTGCTATCTTATTTTGTTTCAAATTTCGCATCATCTGTCATTACAACCCCTAAATCTTTTGCTCTGGAATTTCTCTGAATTTCCTGTCCATTTGGGTTATAATATTCCATGGATTTTAGTTCTTCTCTTTTTCCGTACCGTAATAGCTGAAATTTCTCGGTGTTAAACTTCATAATGTTGTCTTCCGTCCACTTGTAGATTCTGTTTATGTCGGTTTGTAAAGATCCTATGTCTTCTGGGTTTCTTATTTTTCTACTGATCTTTGTGTCATCCGCAAAGGATGTTACTGTGCTATCTCTGGTAACGTCCTCATCTACGCCAGTTCGCATGATTATGAAGTAGTGGAGCTAATACTGTTCCTTGTGGTACCGAGCTGAGGACCTCTGATTCTGATGAAGATATTCCATGTACTGTAACGACTTGCCGCCGCTCACTAAGGAAATTATATATCCATTTCCCTACTTTTCCTGTTATTCCCATATATTTCAGTTTATGTATTATGATTCCGTGGTCACACTTGTCGAACGCTTTAGCAAAGTCTATGTATAGTACATCATAGTTTTCATTACTTTCAAGTGAATCAATAATGTTGTTGTAGTGTTCCATTAGTTGTGAGGTATGATTTACCTGACCGAAACCCGTGTCGGTTATCATTGAATTTTTTCTGAGTTTCCAAAAAGTCATAGATTTTCTGTCTAACTATTCTTTCAAATATTTTAGTGAGATCGGATGTAAGCGATACTGGCCTATTATAGTTTTTGGCCTCAGATCGATCTCCTCCTTTATGTATTGGGACTATGTTCGCGCTCTTCAGGATGCCCGGTATTTCTCCCGTGTCTAGTGATCATCTCCATATCCAGTATAGGGGCTCAGTGATTGCATTCTTGCAGTTTATGATCAGTGTAGCATTCCATTTATCTGGTCCTGCCGCTGAGTGTGTTTTTAGTTTCCCTATGGCTTGTGTAATATCATCCGTCGTAAAGTCGAAATCCGTTATACTTTCCCCTTGTGGTTCTTCTTCAAAGAAGGCGTTTCTGTATATATACAGTATATATATATATATATGCAATATTCTCATCACTATTATATTGAAATATTATATTTTGTCTTTTAAAGAAAATAACTCATTGTGTGTGAAAAGTGTTTCGTCATTTTTCTTGATAAAAACTGAGATTTCAAATAAAATAACTTATGAAATAATTGTTGTATCTTGGATTAAGTCTTGTTCATTCACTATTTTATTAAACTATTTACAAACAAGCTAATTTTCTTTTTAAACTGCTATTTCTATGGAACTTAATAAAGCTTATCATTATCATTCTCATTAAACTTCTAATGAAATAAAGCTTAAGTTACCGATTAACACGTGTCAACTCTATTGTTTATTCAATTGTAGGTTGTCTGCTATTTCACTAATTGGGCCTGGTACCGCCGTGGTCTCGCTAAATACAGGCCGGATGACATCGATCCAGAACTTTGCTCGCATATTATATATGGATTTGCAGTTCTTGACTCAAACCGTCTCCTCATAAAACCGCACGATACCTGGGCAGATTACGACAACAGTAAATCTCGTTTCTTTTGTGTTAAAATATTGAACGTGAAGTACAGATATCACTTTAGTAATTTTATAAGAAAGAAACTTATTACGAAGGGTAATTTTCTCTTTCAGACTTCTACGAAAAGGTGACCGGGCTCAAGGCTAAAGGAATTAGAGTTCTCATTGCCATTGGAGGATGGAATGACTCCAAAGGGGGGAAGTACAGTAAATTAGTCAACAATCCCGCATCACGAGCCAAATTCACAGAACATGTCGTTCAGTTCATTGAAAAACATAACTTCGATGGACTTGACTTGGACTGGGAATATCCTAAGTGCTGGCAGGTGTGTACACATATATAATTAGAATAGGACCAAATTTTACTAAAATTGATCAAACGTTGAATATTACAAAGCATATTATTTTGTTTCAAGTCTTAAATAATAACACTAATGTAATATATACAGTACATTATACAGTGGTGGAATTGGGAAAAATTTACTGTGGGAACTCACCCCCAAAACTTGCTAGGGGGGAGGGGTAGCCTAAGAGACAAATATCTTATATCTATATACGAGGGCCACTCAATATATTTTGCCCCACCTTTTTTTTCTTTCCAAGTTTCCTTGTAGGTTCAAGAAATTTTGTACACAAGTAGTTACATACCTTTTTTACAATTTTTTATTTTTCCACATAATCTCCATCCTTTTCTACGGCTTTCCTCCACCTCGAAACAAGGGCCTTTATTCCTTGCTGGTAAAAGTCCGTTGGTTCCGCTGGAGCCACCTCTTAACCTCCTCAACAACCTCATCGTCACTCTGAAACTTTCTTCCACGAATAGCATCCTTCATTGGCCCAAACAAATGGAAGTCTGAGGGTGCCAGATCCGGGCTGTATGGAGGGTGGGGTAACACAGTCAAGCGCATTTTTGTGATGGCCTCTCTTGTTTGCAAACTGTTGTGTGATCTTGCGTTACCGTGCAAAAGAAGAACGTCTTTCAGTTTTATCTCCGGTCGAACTCGCTTTATACGTCTCTGGAGTCTCTTTAGGGTAGCAATATATGCCTCCGAGTTGATTGTTTGTCCTTTCTTCATAATGTCCACCAGAATCACCCCTTTCATGTTCCAGAAGATGGTGGCCATAACCTTTCCTGCAGAGGGAGCCATTTTGAACTTTTTCTTGCGTGGGGAGTCTGCGTGATGCCACTCCATGGATTGGCGTTTTGCTTCAGGTTCAAAATGGTGTACTCAAGTCTCATCCCCAGTCACAATTCGTGAAAGGAAGTCATCCCCTTCTGTCTCGTATCGAACCAACGACTCGGAAGCAATTTCTTTTCTTTGGGCTTTGTGATCTTCAGTCAGTTCGCGAGGAACAAACCGTGAACACACTTTTGAGTATCCCAGTTGCTGAATTATCGTATTCACACTTCCTTCAATAATTCCTAGCTCCAGTGATAGCTCCTTATATGTGACGCGTCGATTTGATCGTATGATGCTGTTAGCATGTTGCACAGTGTGAGATGTCACAGCCGATGCCGGGCGACCTTTGCGTGGCTCATCATCGAGGCTGACTCTCCCTCTCTCCGATGATCTCACACGTTTAGACCAACGTCCAACTGTGCTTCGATCAACAACAGCATCTCCGTAAACGTTTTGTAGACGTTTGTGAATATTTCCAACTGTTTCCTTCTCTGCGGTTAAGAACTCGATAACAGCTCTCTTTTACGATGCACATCAGTGTCAGACGCCATTTTGGAAACTGCGTTAACCATCGGATTTTACAAGGGCGTTTAAAAGCGGTTTTATACAAGGAGGGGGATATTCAAACTGTAAAAATCCGGTTATGTGAAGCGAAAAAAGTTCAAACTTACGGCCCAAAAGACATTTCAGCCCATGGCCTATTATTAGCTAAGATAAAAGGGTGGGGGCAAAATATATTGAGTGCCCCTAGTAATTGTTGATTTGGTGAAGTATATATCCTGTTCTATACCAAACTCCATCAGTGAATATATGAATCATTTTGACAAAGAAAGAGAAGACCTTTGTAGGCTATATCTGTTGACTGATATTTATATGGAAAATTCGTTGTTATTCACAATATAAGACAAATACATAATGTCATAAAAGGCTCAGGGGTTGACTTGATGTTACACACTTGCAATCGTCAGGCTGAAAGTGCTAAAACGACTAAACACATTGGACATGGCTGACAGGGAGGCAGGAGCTTGCTACCAGGTTGGAGGTGTCTGACAGCCTAGATTTTTCTACCTGGCAAGATAAGATGGAGGAGGTTGACAGGACAGTGTTCCCTACCTGGCTGGATGGAAGTTCAAAATTTTAGATGAGTGAATAGATGCCTTTTTTGTCTGGCTCCTCCACATTCTCCCACTTTTTACAAGCTACGTGGTCAGCACTCCTCAGTGGCTGAAACCGAGTGAGTGGCGGACCATTGCAGTTCAAGAAGAAAATGCTGCTGACTCTAGGGGTGCCGAGAGAATTCATGGTGGGTGTGAGTGTGGTGTTCATAAAAATGAATCCTCTCTCACACCCTGCTGGCGAAAAAGCAATGGTCCCAAAAGATTTGATGAGAGGCGTCAGGTCTGCTGGGACCACTTTTCCACCGATGACTTTGTACTCTCTGAACCCCAGAACGATCTGCCTTTCTGGAAGATGGAATCTCAGACACAAGGATAGCACCTCATCCTCACCATACAGAATGTTCAAATCATCCAGCCAGTATTGTAGATACAGCATCTCAGCTTTTCTTCCTGAGTGGAGTGCAATACCTTGGAATTCCAACTTATCTGCTGCCTCAGAGACTAGCCTTGTGTACTCACCTTGTCCACTAGCATGAGCTTCAAACACTTTGATCTTTCTCGAAATCAAAGTATGAGCTTCCGGGAGGGTAATGGAGTCGCTCTGCAATTTAAGAGACAGTTCAGCCAGTTCTGTCAAGGCGAACCTCATTGATCCGATATTTTTGACGAACATACGTCTTACATTAATTGCGTTTTACATAAGTGAGAACTCTCGACCCTTTGGGAACGGTGTTCCCACCCAGTTCCACTACTGAATATATATTATATATATATATATATATATATATATGGTACAGAGGATGGTCGTTGATGGAGCGGAGTCGTGTTGAGCTAATGTAGCGAACGGCGTTCCTCAGGGTTCTGTATTGGACCCCTTGCTTTTTCTTATATATATTAACGATTTAGATGTCAGCCTAGTCAGTACAGTTTCAAAGTTTGCGGATGACACGAAGTTGGGTGGTAAGGCGATTAATGACGAAGATAGAGGTAAAATCCAGGAAGATCTGAATAAAATCGTTGATTGGTCAGTCACATGGCAAATGAGATTTAACGTCGATAAGTGCAAAATTTTACATATAGGTTCGCGTAACGGTAATTTTTCGTATAGTATGTCAGGGAAGGAGTTAGCAAGCGTAGAGCAGGAAAAAGATTTAGGAGTTATAGTGTCACTGGTGATTTAAAAGTAGCGAAACAAAGTACAGCAGCGGTCAATAAAGCGAACAAAGTGTTAGGGAAAGGAGTTAGCAAGCGTAGAGTAGAGAAGGAAAAAGATTTAGGAGTTTTAATCACTGGTGATTTAAAAATAGCGAAACAAAGTACAGCAGCGGTCAATAAAGCGAACAAAGTGTTAGAGGAAGGAGTTAGCAAGCGTAGAGTAGAGCAGGAAAAATTTTTAGGAGTTTTAGTCACTGGTGATTTAAAAGTAGCGAAACAAAGTATAGCAGCGGTCAATAAAGCGGACAAAGTGTTAGGTTTTATAGCTCGGAATTTTGAGTACAAATCGCGCGATATTATTGTTCTTTCTCCTCTTCTTGTGCGGACGCTCTTCTACACAAGCGTCGTTCTTTACATTAATTATATTGCGTGTTGTTTGCAGTTAAAATGCATATATGTACAGCATGAGAAGGTGTCCCCTCAGGGCATTCGATTCCGCTCGTATGTAGGAAAATTACGACTTCTGACTGACCGAGGACCTTGGTGTAGTGGATAGCATGTCCAACTGGCAATTGGATGATCCCGGGTTCGATTCCTGGGAGGTGCCTCATTTTTCATTTGTTCGTTCTTTCTCCTCTTCTTGTGCGGACGCTCTTCTACACAAGCGTCGTTCTTTACATTAATTATACTGGGTGTTGTTTGCAGTTAAAAAAAAATATATATATATACACACACCTTACCTTATGAACCTTATGTTGTTTCGTGCGTTGGTCTCTCTTCACACGGAGGTCAAGCTGGTGGTCCCGCCTCTAGGTTGGCTTGGTGGAGGAGCGAGTTGCTTTCTTGCGCTCTCCACCGTACATAGCCAGGCACGCCCGGCTCATCTGGTACTGTCCTGAGCCAGGCATCCAGTCTTCTCTTGAAGACTTCAACTTTGACCCCCGTTACGTTTCTGAGGTCCTTTGGAAGCTGGTTGAAAAGTCTTGGCCCCTTGACAACCAAGCTATTTTCCTTCAGAGTTGAGGAGGTCCCTTGTCGGGCCTTGAATTTGGGAACACTACACATTCTGCCTTTCCTATTTCCAGTGTTGTTTGAATGGTAATTGGGTTTATTTTTAGGTTTGGTACCAGTTTTTCGATCATTTTCCATATGTAGATTATGTTGTACCTCTCTCTTCTTCTTTCCAGGGAGTACAGATTTAGTTTACGTAGTCTTTCCCAGTAGTTGAGTTCTTTGCAGCCATCACTCTTGGCTGTGAAATGCCTTTGCGTTTCTTCTAGTTTATTAGTTTCTTCCTTTTTATATGGGGACGTCAAAACTGGGCAGTATTCAAGTTTTGAATCAGTGTTTTTAGCAGGGGAATCATTACTGTCCTGTCCCTTCTCTTGAACGTTCTTAGTACCTGTCCCGCGACTCTTTTTGCTTTATTTATCGCTACCTGATTTTGTGTTTCGAATTTCGCATCATCTGTCATTATTATCCCGAGATCGATCACTTTCGTGCTTCTCTGAATTTCCTGTCTATCTGCAGCATAATATGCAGTCTGTTTAAGTTCCTCATTTCTACCATATCTCAAGAGCTGAAATTTCTCGGTGTTAAATGAATGTTGTTGTCTTCTGACCATTTGTATATTTTGTTCGTGTCCCTATGCAAGGCCTCCACGTCATGTACATCGCTGATTTTTCTGCTGATCTTTGTATCGTCTGCAAAGGATGTTACTCTACTGTTGCTGTTTACTCCGCTGTCTATGTCTATTAGCATGATAATGAACAGGAGTGGGGCCAGTACTGTCCCTTGTGGTACTGAGCTGCGTACTTTCGATTCTGATGATTATATACCTTGAATTTTGACGACCAGCAGACGTTCTCTGAGGAAGTTGTAGATCCATTTTCCCACTTTGCCTGTTATCCCCATATGTTTCATTTTATGTGCTATTATACCATGGTCACATTTGTCGAAAGCTTTAGCAAAATCTGTGTATATAACATCGTAGTTGTCATTGCCTTCCAACGCATCTAGGATATTGTTGTAGTGTCCTATTAGTTGTGATAGGCATCATCTACCTGATCGGAATCCGTGCTGATTTTCGTTGAATCTTTCCCGTGTCTCCAGGAAATCATATATTTTCTCTCTAACTATTCTTTCAAATACTTTGGTGAGGTGGGACGTCACTGACACTGGTCCATAGTTCTTTGCTTGAGATCTGTCCCCTCCTTTATATATAGGGACAATGTTCGCTCTTTTCAAGATGCTCGGTATTTCCCCAGTATCTAGGGATCTTCTCAATATCCAGTATAAAGGTGTAGCTATTTCATTTTTACAGTTTTTAATCAATAATGCGTTCCAATTGTCCGGACCTGCAGCTGAATGTGATTTCATTTGTCCTATAGCTCTCGCTACATCTTCTGGGGCAAAATTAAAGTCCGTTATATACTCTCCTTGCAATTCCTCTTCAAAGAATGCATTTATGTCAGGTATCGCTTTGTTACTTTTTGGGGTACTGAAAACTGATTCATATTGAGCTCTCAATCTATCAGATATTTATTTTGGATCGTCGGTTAGTTCATTATTTCTCGTCCGTAAGGGCCCAATAGCGGCGCGCGTTTTTGTTTTCCTTTTGCATAGCTATAGAAGTATTTTGGATTTTCCTTTATTGCTTCTACCGCCTTTTCCTCTTCCCTCTCTGTATGGTCTTTAATCAGGGCTTGTATTTCCCTATCGATACCCTCCAGTTTTTCTTTTATTGCTTTCCTGTCATTATCTCCACAGTTGCCTAACTTCGCCTCCACTCTCTTTCTTTTGCGGAATAATCTTCTCTTTTGCCTCTCTAGCCAGCTCCTCTTTCCTTTTGGCTGTGATTTCGGAGCATATTTTTCTAAAATTCTCAGCGTTTTTTCTTCCAAGGTTGTTACATTTCTTCAGTTGTTTTATTCTCGAAAATTGTTCTCTCTCTCTCTCTCTCTCTCTCTCTCTCTCTCTCTCTCTCTCTCTCTATATATATATATATATATATATATATATATATATAATGCAAACCCATAAGGAAAAAGAAAAATTATTCCAAGGCCTTTCGTGTATTCAGAAGTACACCTCAGGGAATTCCCTGACGAAGTGTACTTCTGAATACACGAAAGACCTTGGAATCATTTTTCTTTTTCCTTGTGGGTTTGCATTATTCATTCATTTCACATGTTTAATTGTGAAATTCATCCCATATACTGTATATATATATATATATATATATATATATATATATATATATATATATATAATATATATATTGTGTGTGTGTGTGTGTGTGTGTGTGTGTGTGTGTGTGTTACAGGGAATCTGTGTAACTAGGGATTTCATGAAATCCCTAGTTATACAGATTCCCTGTAAGTCTGTAACATATACTGTATATGCCCAATAATAATTTATTTATTGCCCAGTCTTCCGCTGGAAAACTCTTGTCTTTAATCATATATTACATACAGTTAGGAATACGGAGATTGTTTGCGAGTAACTCCATCTTGGTTTTAATTTAAAAAAAAAAAAAAAACACTCATCTGCGCATTGAAGATTTTTCGACACACATTTACTTGGAAGCAACGAACCATCAAACATAAGGTGAATTTTCTGTTTAATAATGACGTCAGCTAAAGGTCAGTTGGTATTACCGCCATCCGTTGTAAGTACAACTCCGCCGACCGTTGACGAATGGTGTGACGGATATTATTTACATAACATATACAAAACTCTCCTGATTTGTGTGTGCAAAGTCATTAAAGATACACCGAGAAACGTAAACGATCCGCGATTCCTTGAATGTACGGTTTAATATTTTACTTTCCTGCTTGAACATCACAAATACTAAACATTACTTCCGTTCACAGGTCGATTGCAAGAAAGGCCCAGATTCCGATAAAGACGGTTTCTCTGCTTGGATGAAAGAATTGAAAGCTGCCTTCAAACCCAGAAATTGGCTGCTCACTGCTGCTATTTCTCCCAGTGCAGATGTTATTAATCACGGTAAATAATTAATCGATGAAGGACATTTTGCATGTTATAATTTGTTTAAAAATATTAGAAAACCCATTTTTCGCAACACACACACACACACACACACACACACACACATATATATATATATATATATATATATATATATATATATATATATATATATATATATAAAATTGTAGAAAAAGGGTGTTCTTAGCGAACCAGTATTTAAGAATAAAAAGGATGATCAATGCCCACGTCACATTATAAAGATTTAATATCAGACGCTTCGGAATTCAAACTCCCATCATCAGTGGTATGTTTAATTTTGCAAAGTAGTTCAAACCACTTTACGAAATGAAACAGACCTGAGAATTATGGACTCCTTATGTCAGTGGTTCTTAACCGTTTTAGGTTGCGACCCAAATTCTGGTCGCGGGGCTATCTCGGCGACCCATACCTTCAGACATTTCACTCGTAATAGATAATAAAATAAATAATTAATGATAAAATGATTAGAAATAACGTAAATAAATGATAAATAACAATTTAATAACCCAATTAAAATGGCTTGGGGACTCAAGGGTTAAGAACCATTGCCTTATGTATATATGTATGTATTATATATATATATATATATATATATATAGAGAGAGAGAGAGAGAGAGAGAGAGAGAGAGAGAGAGAGAGAGAGCCGAAGTTAAATTCTGTGTACAAATTAAACATACCACTGATGATAGGAGTTTGATATTAAATCTTCATAATGTTGATGCGGGCGTTGATCATCCTTTAAATTCTTATATATATATATATATATATATATATATATATATATTAGTGATGTAGCGGATGTCATTTTTTTCACATCCGCGGATGCGGATGCGGATGAGGATGTTTGATTTCAACATCCGCGGATGCGGATGCGGATGTCAACATTTTCGTTATTTTTTAGGATATATTCGAGATTTGTTGTGTTTAACGTATATAATAAGTTATTATAGAGAGAGCTGTAGCTATAATGTAGTATAATTGATTAATTGTACAATAATTGCTGTACTTTTCTCTGAACATATAAAATAATATCAAGCATCTAACTAATATAGAAATCAATTAGTGAATTCGTCTGCAAATAAATTCGTTATATTTTGTTGAGTTTCAGCCACAATTAAAACCATAATTGTGTTACCAGGATGCGGGACGTGAAACCCAACTCAAATGCACCCCACCGACCTCTTTCCCCAACCTCCACCCTTATAGAAAGAGATCTTTAACTAGCTTGATAACTATTTATATTAAGTTTAAAGTTTTATTAGGCATATTTATAAATGAGTAATTAAAATAAAGTAAACTAAGATGTTCATCGTTTAATGTTCAAACTTAATTATAGGAAGGTTATGCTTAAGGAACATTAATTTTTCTGCCTTTTCTGCTGCCAGTCTGTTTCTCTTTTCATCATATATTAATCCAGCACTGCTAAATAATCTCTCGCTTGGTACGTTTGTTGGAGGACAGGCTAAATGTTTCCTTGCAAGTTTACTCAAGTATGGATAGATATTCTGCGTATTTTTCCACCAACTAATAGGATTGTCACATGCAGCCAGGCGTTTTTCTTGGTGATAGCTCTCGATCATTTTTACTACATCTTTTGACATCGCGTAGGTCTCGTCATTGCTGCTTGACTCAAGAAACTGAGAGACAGATTCTGTGATAGATTTGCTTGTTGAAGGTGTTGGTTCTGTCACTGAAACTTTTATTCTTTTGGTGGGTGGCGAAGCGACAGATTCAAGAGATTGAAGCTCTTCAACTGCTTTGCCAAGTGATGATTTAACTCGTTCTAATGTACTAGGTAAAAATAACTTAGCTTTGTAACGTGGATCTAAGTAGGTTGCAAGAGAGTAACTTCATACAAGAACAGCCTCTCGCCTTGTCGCTTGCATCACTTTTGCGCACAATGAACTAGTTCTATTAATATAGTAGAATTTGATAATTTCCGCTTATTAATGACATTTTATCTCAACGGTCCACATCCGCACGACATCCGCAGTCCAAAGTGCGGATGCGGGTGCGGGTGCGGACAATATATATATTGTGGGGGTTTCTTTTTTACTCTGAATACTGCAATAAAAAATCCATTTTCACAGAAAATAAATAGATAGTTTCTGTAAATAATTAATTATTCGTTATATATATTTTGAAAAAGAAAAAGTTCTTTATGTATAGTTTAAATGGTAAATATTAAGTTTAGATTTGATTTTGGTTCATTCGAAATGTCAGTTTGTCTATATCGTACTTTAAAGTAACTGTTATAATCAAAGCGCGTATGGATTTATTCCTGGTGGTCCATATAAAATCCGTCTGCAGTCCAGATCCTGATCGCGGTCCGCAAACTTTTTCAGGCGCACCCCCTCTACTAAATTTTTAAAAAAAAGACCCTCCTCCCCTTCACAGTTAGTAGCGACCACAACCGTCCTTTTGAAACTGGGAGTATATAATTACTCTCTTCGTGTTAATACTTTTCCCAGGCCATCTCAAATCAGTAACGTTTCATGAAATGAGTACTTTTCGAGCACTCCTTTACAGTACATCCGCACCCTATTTTGCTGACCCCTTCCTTACACGATACCTAATATTTTCAACTTTCTTATACGTCTTTAATAGTTAGAAGCAATCAAATACAGGAAAGTAGACCATATTTAAAATCCCTATCATACCTTGATACGATATATTAGAATACATATCAGTTTGTGCCCTAAACATATAATGTTACTGTAAGTTAAACCATATCATCAAATGGAGTTAAATATGGTCCTAGGAAATGGCCGAAGGAGGTTTCCTGCATTATTTGATCCCTTTGAGGATGGTATTTTATTAGATATTTAATTAAACCACACTTGAATATAATTTTTGGGGTCTTCATAATATACATTAAAAATTAATAATTCTAAATTACTCTTAATTTTCAATAGTAAAAGTTGATATGAGGCCTTCCTAGGAAGAAGTGGCTAAGCGACAAGAGTAAAAAAATATTTCATCGAAATATCTTGAAAAAGTTCAAAAGTTACGGCAGGTTCAAAATAGTACAACTTTGCGTTTTTTGGCGTATTTTTATTTTTGTCGCTTAGCCACTTCTTCCAAGGAGGGGCCTCATATGATCGTAAGATATGGTAAAAGGTTTTTGTTTTTGTTTTTTTGGCATTAATCACTTTTAGGTTGGTATTAAATAAAACTACTTTTGAGCAACATTTTCTTGAAAACAAAACGGGTTGAGAGCGGTCACCCTTCTTTGGGACAGGCTGAATGAAAGCAAACTTCCAACAAGAAGAAAAAGTACCAGATGAAAGACAAAGACGAAAGAGTTTGCTAGGCAGGGTGTCAGCACAGAAGACCAGTTCTTGAGAACAACAGCAGGAACACCATCAGGACAGTACGCCTTCCTAGAGTTGAGCCCAGATAGGGTAGAAAGAACATCTTTGGAAGAGGTTATAATTTCAAACATAATAAAGTCAGAGGAAGGAGATGAAGGAACAGCACCAGAATCGCCCATGGTTGAGTTGGAAGCGAAAGTTTGAGCGAAGAGTTCAGCTTTGTCATGAGAAAAGACTGCAACTGAGCCGTCGGAATGAAAAAGAGGAGGGAAAGAAGAGGAAGTATAGTTGTTGGAGAGGTTCTTAGCTAGATGCCAGAAAGATCGAGAAGAATTAGAATTGGATAGGTTTTCACATCTTTGTCGGATGAAGGAATTTTTGGCGAGTCGGAGAACAGATTTTGCACGATTCCAGGCAGAAATATAAGCTCAGTGAGAGTCAGAAGTTGGATGGTGACGGTACCTTCTAAAGGCCCCCTTTCTTTTGCGGATAGCATTAGAACAAGTAAAGTTAAACCAAACTTTTTTTCCATTAGTAGTAGGAATAGAATATGGGATGTACGCCTCCATGCCCAAGAAAATCATCTCCGTGATGTGCTCAGCCCAGTCGGAAGGACCCCGGCCACGGAAGGAGTAATCATTCTATGGAAAATTAGAGAAGTACCCAAGGGCCTCCCAATCAACGGCGCCAAAGTGCCAAAGGCGCCTCTTCTTAGGACAGGAAACAGATATAAG
This sequence comes from Bathynomus jamesi, assembly GCA_023014485.1. Taxonomy (NCBI): domain Eukaryota; kingdom Metazoa; phylum Arthropoda; class Malacostraca; order Isopoda; family Cirolanidae; genus Bathynomus; species Bathynomus jamesi. Next base: position 257,658 of record JAJOZX010005268.1, read on the forward strand.
ATTGTGATTGGAGGAGCCCAACGGAGAAAAAAGTTTGACAGAGTAAGAAGGGTGAGAGGTGAGAAATAAATCCAGAATGTTGAGCCTGTCTCCAAGGCGATCGAGGATGCGAATAGGGTGCTGTACAATCTGCTTTAGGTCATTCAGAATAGAAAATTTGTCAGCTAGTTCACCATGGGTGTTAGTAAAATGAGAGGAAAGCCAAAGGTGGTAGTGAGCATTGAAATCTCCTAAAATGGAGATTTCAGCAAAAGGAGAGTTGGGTAGAATGTATTCCACTTTGAAAGTGAGGTTGTCAAAGAATTTTGGATAGTCAGTAGAATTAGGAGAAAGGTAGACAGCGCAGATGTATTTAGTTTAAGATTGGCATGTAAGCCGTAGCCATTCTGGGAGGGTATAGAATTTGGAAGATTCGAGTTCGGAAATATGAGAACAAGTTGCGTCATTACGTACATATACGCAACATCCACCTTTGGAGTGAGGCTCTTAAAGTTTTTGCTATTTTTTTTTAATTTTGAAAAGATATGTAGTGTGTAAGATGCATGTATATGTAGTGAAGAATAGGGAGAGAAGTGTGTGTTTGAAAGCATGCTGGACTGCTCACAAAGTAGCTGAGACACGGAAAAGATCAGCTAAGGAGGACAGTGACAGGAGAAACGGGAGTTCCAGCACTCCCTGTCTTCTGTCTAACGTCCCTCTCTGGAGTACTTTCCTGGTCGATTGTTGTCTACAATTTCCTCTTTTAATATATATATATATATATATATATATATATATATATATATATATATATATATATTAGTGATGTAGGTCACATCCGCATCCGCGGAACATCCGCACATTTTCTCGCATCCGCATCCGCATCCGCGCTTTGGACTGCGGATGTCGTGCGGATGTGGACCGTTGAGATAAAATGTCATTAATAAGCGGAAATTATCAAATTCTACTATATTAATAGAACTAGTTCATTGTGCGCAAAAGTGATGCAAGCGACAAGACGAGAGGCTATTCTTGTATGAAGTTACTCTCTTGCAACCTACTTAGATCCACGTTACAAAGCTAAGTTATTTTCACCTAGTACATTAGAACGAGTTAAATCATCACTTGGCAAAGCAGTTGAAGAGCTTCAATCTCTTGAATCTGTCGCTTCGCCACCCACCAAAAGAATAAAAGTTTCAGTGACAGAACCAACACCTTCAACAAGCAAATCTATCACAGAATCTGTCTCTCAGTTTCTTGAGTCAAGCAGCAATGACGAGACCTACGCGATGTCAAAAGATGTAGTAAAAATGATCGAGAGCTATCACCAAGAAAAACGCCTGGCTGCATGTGACAATCCTATTAGTTTGTGGAAAAATACGCAGAATATCTATCCATACTTGAGTAAACTTGCAAGGAAACATTTAGCTGTCCTCCAACAACGTACCAAGCGAGAGATTATTTAGCAGTGCTGGATTAATATATGATGAAAAGAGAAACAGACTGGCAGCAGAAAAGGCAGAAAAATTAATGTTCCTTAAGCATAACCTTCCTATAATTAAGTTTGAACATTAAACGATGAACATCTTAGTTTACTTTATTTTAATTACTCATTTATAAATATGCCTAATAAAACTTTAAACTTAATATAAATAGTTATCAAGCTAATTAAAGATCTCTTTCTATAAGGGTGAGGAGGGAGGTTGGGGAAAGAGGTCGGTGGGGTGCATTTGAGTTGGGTTCACGTCCCGCATCCTGGTAACACAATTATGGTTTTAATTGTGGCTGAAACTCAACAAAATATAACGAATTTATTTGCAGACGAATTCACTAATTGATTTCTATATTAGTTAGATGCTTGATATTATTTTATATGTTCAGAGAAAAGTACAGCAATTATTGTACAATTAATCAATTATACTACATTATAGCTACAGCTCTCTCTATATAATAACTTATTATATACGTTAAACACAACAATCTCGAATATATCCTAAAAAATAACGAAAATGTTGACATCCGCATCCGCATCCGCGGATGTTGAAATCAAACATCCTCATCCGCATCCGCATCCGCGGATGTGAAAAAAATGACATCCGCTACATCACTAATATATATATATATATATATATGCTGCAAATCCACAAGGAAAAAGAAAAACGATTCCAAGGCCTTCCGTGTATTCAAAGCTACACCTCGTCAGGGAATGAAGATAAAAGGCGAGATGCCCATAAATATACAACATACAGGAAAAAAACAACAATTAGCATATACTTAACAAGGGTTAATGAGAGGCAAAAAAAATTTTAACATGATATCGTCAATTTTATACGTCCCCCCTGTTATTGAAATTGTTTTTAAAATGAATAAATGCACATTCTAGAATAGTTCTTTCTATTATATCTCTGTTTTTAACAAGCGCTTTAGAACTATCCCACTTGATGCTATGGTTACATCTATACATATGGTTAAATAAAGCATTGGAATTATTAGCTGTTCTAAGAGCATATTTATGCTGTTTTACCCTAATAATTCCAATGCTTTATTTAACCATATGTATAGATGTAACCATAGCATCAAGTGGGATAGTTCTAAAGCGCTTGTTAAAAACAGAGATATAATAGAAAGAAATATTCTAGAATGTGCATTTATTCATTTTAAAAACAATTTCAATAACAGTGGGGGGACGTATAAAATTGACGATATCATGTTAAAATTTCTTTTGCCTCTCATTAACCCTTGTTAAGTATGTGCTAATTGTTTTGTTTTTCCTGTACGTTGTATATATTATGGGCATCTCGCTTTTTATCTTCATTCCCTGACGAGGTGTAGCTTTGAATACACGAAAGGCCTTGGAATCGTTTTTTCTTTTCCTTGTGGGTTTGCAGCATTCATTCATTTCACGTGTTTTATTGTGAAATATATATATATATATATATATATATTAGATATATATATATCTATATATATATATATATGGGAATGAACTCAGAATGTAATATATAATATATATACACTGTATAATTTTGACACTTGTCAGGATTCGAATCCGAGTCCTCGGAGACACGGGCGTTCACCATTCGCCTACGATAGGATAAGTGTTTGGTAACAACCCAACGACATTTCATCTCCAGAGGGAAACGCTAAACACTTTTGCATCCAGTGGTACTGTCGTATTTACCAGATAGACATGAATGAAATTTTGTCCATTAGCTTGAGTGCAGGGGTTAATGACGTAACGATATCTCTGGACGCGAAATCGTTAGGGCCTCCCCCAGGTTCGAATCCTGGTGAGGAATAAAATTTGCATATGCAAAAATGCGCAGTTATACGTTTATTATATATATATATATATATATATATATATATATATATATATATATATATAATATATATATATATATATATATATATATACTGTTGTGTATATATATAAAATTTTATCACAGCTTACCATGTTCGTGATCTCATGAAATACTTGGACTTCGTGAATGTGATGACTTACGATTACCACGGTCATTGGGACAAGAAGAGTGGACATGTGGCTCCATGTACCACCATCCAGAGAGTACAAATGAAAAATTCAATGCTGTAAGTTCGGTGCTCATAGTTGAAATTGTTTACATACGAAGGATGCTTTCATAAGCACTGTGCCCATTACAGGTATTATGAACTGAACACAAAATGCTGAGTGAGTGGATACATGATAATTTTTAAATAATGAAGATAAATAATTGTTTTATGCAGGGCCGGACTGAGCGTCGGGCAATCGGGCATGGACCGAGAACTCGGCCATTAGGGGGGCCGGCGGCGGCCCCATCCCGCAGCAGTCATCATAAAGCAATGAGAGTGTTCTCAATTGGGTCAAGCGTCTAATCGAACTGTAATATGAAAAAAATCAGATTTCTAGGGGTCCAGGATCTCATCATGCCCGAGGGCCCAGGTTGCTGTCAGTCTGCCCCTGGTTTTATGTATTATAGAACAGAAGTTTTATGAATACTTTGGCGGTTATATTATCTTAATTTATTTATACATTCTCAGATAGCAAGGATCCCTTGGACCAACATTAGTATTTGTGATATACCAAATACCACTGTTGCCCAACGGGTGCCTGCTATCCGGGTTGGACGAGAGAAAACTACACAAACCAAGTGCTACATAACTTTAGACTACAACTTTTTGGTTGGGTTGTGTATAATAGTGTTTTTAAAGACTCATGACCGTAACTAACATTGTACTTGGTTTTCTAGAATTATACCATCCACTACTTGCTTGAGAAAGGCGCAACTCGTAAAAAGCTGATCATGGGAATGCCATTGTACGGACAGGCATTTACCCTATCAGACCCACAGAATAACGGTTTAAATGCCCCAGGAAGAAAAGGACAGCAGGAGAATTCACGAGAGCAGCAGGTTTCTTGGCATATTATGAGGTAAAAAAATCTCGCCTCTCTCTCTCTCTCTCTCTCTCTCTCCTCTCTCTCTCTCTCTCTCTCTCTCTCTCTCTCTCTCTCTTCAGGAATTAAAGTTATTTTTATATATACCTTCTGATAGAAAACAAGTGACATATTGGAAAGTACGCGCACACACACACACACACACACCATTGTCTCTGTCTCTTTCTCTTGTTGCACAATGACGTCACTGACGCTATGCCATATACGGTATTGTACTCGTTTACAATTTTAATGCTGTGAAAAATAATAAAACAATTAGGTACATACAGTAGTTATTTCACTCCTAATTATGTATTTTATCTAATCTGTTATCATTAATAAGCAACTACGATATAATATGCTACCTTAAGTGATGACTTACAAAATAATATCGAAGTTTTCTCTACGAAAACAACCGTGATATTAGGGAATTTCAAATTTTGTACAAGTGAAGCTAAACACTCTGTCATACTTTTTAAACTAATATTTTTGGCAGCAACTTTGGACAAATTATAAAATGAAGTTCTGGCAGAACCCTAAATTTGCTTTATAACAGATCTTTTAGAAATGCTGCGTAACTTAAGGTACCTCCAGATGCTGAATTTTGCAAATCTTTGCTAACCGTAATATCTCGAGCCTCTTGTTAAGTAACTAACTAGACCAGTGGTTCTGAAACTTTTTTGCCGTGTCCCCCTTACGAGCTGACTCGTGACCCATGCCACCCCCCCTGATGTTCAAGTGCATTGACTAATATTACAGTTCATTAAATTTATTTTATCTAAAAAAAACGAAACACAGACATCTTCCATTTACAATTTTATTTCATATGATACATTATGTAGATAGCTATTGCGCAACACAATTCTCAAAACATTTACAGAGGTATCACAATCAAGTACTCATGATTAATGGGATGGATGGTACTGACTCTTTTCACTTACAGTACTGGCGATTGTTTCACTAATGCCCCCCCCTGAAATATTCCGCACACCACAGTTTAAGAACCACTGAACTAGACAATCTAATACAAAGAATTCAAAACTCAGGTAGTCCAAATATCCAAATATTCTACAGTGTTGCCAGATGTCCTCTGAACTGTGAGCTTCATGGTATAAAAATATTTGTCTGTACGCTCCACTTAACATCGATATTGTTATTTTTATTTTGCTTTTAGAGTTTATTACCATCTGTAATATCGAAGTTATTTTTCCACCAATAAATTGCTTATTTGCTTTTTCAATTGTTTTTTATTTAGATATGCGATCGTGTTCTGCAAAAAGGATATCACGTTGTAAGAGACCCATCCGGAACCATCGGGCCTTACGCTTACCACGGAAAACAGTGGGTAGGATTTGATGACGTCACATGATCGAAGTCAAGGTAATATATATACATACATACATACATACATACATATTTCTAGACGCACTACTTTCAAGGGCCAGACAAGATCCACTTGCCAAAGTGCAAAATGGAAATCAAGGCATTCTGCCTAATCTTGGGAAGCAAACTTCCGAGGTTACTCTTAATCAAAAGAGTGATGGGGAAGATGAGAGCTCGACTCCAGATTTGTATCGATAGGAATGGCGGTCATGTTGAAAAGAAAACGAAACTAAGCATAACTTTTGGAATAATGAATAAAGAAAATCTGCTTTGTATCTTATTAAAATTATGTTAAGTATCTATTATTATGTATTTGTCTTTTCATTACATCGATAGCACACACATTATTTTTTCATTGACCAATTTTGCGCAATCCATTTTGTTGTACCTTCAGTTAAAAGCAGATGCTTAAACACTAATTCGTTTTAAACATGAATAAATTTGAACGTTAACAAAGAATAATTTGCTATATTAAATCAAACAAACAGATCCAAAATATCTCAATTTTTGGAGAGTTAGTACAATCTAAAGTTGGGTGTACTTTTTGTGGACATACTGTAGAGTAGAAAATGGGCATATTATATATATATATATATATATATTATATATATATATATATAATATGCCCATTTTTCTATTCTATAAATTTTAAATACCAAAATTTTAATAGTTAAAAATTCTTTTTAATTAATCACGGGAAGATACAGTACTTCTCCTTTGCAAAGAGTAACCTCGGAAGTTTTGCTTCCCAAGATTAGGCAGAATGCCTTTGACTTCCATTTTGCACTTCGGCAAGTGGATCTTGTCCTGCCCTTGAAAGTAGTGCGTCTAGAAAAGTGGCGAAATAATCTCCCTAGGTTACCTATGTATAGAGGAACTGAGAACCATCTCCACTATGTGATAGGTGTAGATATAACTGTATTCACAAGTGTATTTTTTTCAGTCGAATTACATTAAGAATATGAATCTGGGTGGAGGCATGATTTGGGCCTTGGATTTGGACGATTTCAACAATCGGTGCAACTGCGAGAGACACCCGTTACTACGAACTATTAACAGAGTCCTCAGAAACTACCCACCAGCCACTAAAGATTGTAGTCTCGTTAACCGTTACTAGGAGATCATGGGTCAGAAATGATTGCGTGTTGGGTCTGTGGGACCCGTGAATTCCTATCCAGGGTTAATTAATTTATTATATAATTATTTATTTATTATACTAATTATTAATATTATATTATTTATAAGAACAGGTATTCTTTCCTATATTGTACATCTATTATTGTTCATATATCGAGTTTGCGTATCGGTTACTGATCTTCATGATTTGGTTGTGCAAAAACGCTTATAATAACGAAATGCTATTTTAGTTATAGCTTCCTCTCGTTTATAATACTTTATAAGTCATGACAGTATTGTTTATCCGAGTATTCATTATCAAAAATTACATACAAAGACATAATCTTGTTAAAGTTGGTGTTTAATTAAGTTCCTTTCAATTGAAACTTTATCCGAATTCAAATTGAACCTCGCGTGTTTTAGCTGGTTGGTACAATTTTAAAAAAACTGAAAGGAGTTTTTTCATATAGTTTTTATGTACGAATTGAGTTTTTCTGTTTTATTTATATACTCAATTTTACTTTAACTTTTAAGATATCACCTGAGAATGATTGTAGTTCTTTTCTCATACCGCATTATCTTCACATATCGATACTGTGTTAATGTACCAATTAGGTTATAAATATATCCTCATTCTATTAGGTCATAAATATATCCTCATTCTATTAGGTCATAAATATATCCTCATTCTATTAGGTTATAAATATATCCTCATTCTAATTGTCATATCAAAAATTTTCACTGAAAATGAGTGTGCCAAATAAATTTTTGACGTTTATGTGACTACTTCGCATTAGTCTTTTATGTTATTTTAAAGGTAATGAATTGCATTCAATCATTGTTATAGCATTCAATGTGGCATTATTTGTTTTTAACATATGTATATTTTATGTGAAATTAAATTAAACTATACAATAAATGTCTATAATTACTACATCCTTTAACTCTTTAAGGATTAAGTTTATAGTTGTGAGGAGACTGATCTACAATGAGAGTCAAACAAAAGACCAGCTAGATCATTCAAAATTGGTGATAAGGTCAAAGTTCTTGGTTTCAAAACTAATGGAACGAAATGGGCCACTGGAGTTGTAACACAGCACACTGAATCCTTATCTTATGTTATGGAAGTAGGAAATCTACTGTAGGAATCAACATTGCAAATAAACCTCTCATGGAAAAGATAAGCACCATCAAAAGAAGGTATAACAAGAAAAGATCAGAAAAAAAGGAGAAGAACTGGAAGAGCACAAGTTCAGCAAAGTATACAAAGAGGACGTGCTGAACAGAGCATACATAGAGAGGGATAAAACCGTGGAGTTCCTGGTAAGAGGGGCACTGAGACCAGATGAACGGCTGGTGATGGCAGCGCAAGACCAGTCACTACGAACAAATTGGTTCAAAAGGAATATTGAGGGCAGAAATGAAAGTGAGATGTGCAGATTTTGTTCAAAGAGCCCAGAGACTGTGAGTCACATACTATCGGGGTGTGAAATACTCCTGCACAGAGGAAACTACACAGACAGACACAATGCAGTCTGCAAGCTAATCCACTTCAAGCTGTGCAAGAATATGAAATAAGGCTAGAAACAGAAAAACACTGGGAACATATTCCACAAGGAATAGAAGACAATGACAAAGTGCTGCTCCTATACGGTCACGAGATACCAACTGACATCAGGGTATCAGAATGCAGACCAGCACAGTTGTGAGAGAGAAGGAGGGAAACAAGTGCCTCTTGGTGGAAGTAGGAGTCCCAGCAGACTGGAACGTGGCAACTATGAAAGGGAAAAGGTCTTAAAATACCAGAGACTCAAACATGAAATAAGGAGAATGTGGAATGTGGAACCTGAGATCATCCCAATAGTAGTGGGGGCAACAGGGGCAGTAAAGAAATCCACAGTGGAGTTCCTGAAACAACTGCCCATAAGTGTGACATCTGGAGAAGTTGTAGGGGAGATATTACGATACAGCACCTCTATCTTACGCCTAGTTCTAGGCAGAGCTGGGCAATAAATACATTGAATGTATTTAAATACTAAATACTAAATACTGGGAGAAATGTATTTAAATACTAATACTAAATACATTTTACGAATGTATTTAGATACTAAATACAAAATACATCAATTGTATTTAAATACATTTGTAAATACATTTTAAATACATACAAATTTTAACATATGCATTCACTAATTCACTAAGCCATGACACGCACACGATAAAGAAATCAACCGCTTTCGACTAAGAGTGGCACACAACGGATTGAACTGACACGTTGAACATGAACCATGCTGTACTACACTGTCGACGCGTCGTACTGTGCTAGTACAGAACGTGTATTAAACCAGTAAAGTATTTACATTTTTATATTTTGAGTATTTAAATACATTGTATTTAAATACTCATTAAAGTATTTAAATACTGTATTTAAATACATGAAAAACAATGTATTTATAAATACAGTTCTAAATACACAAATGTATTTAAATACGTATTTAAATACAAATGTATTTAAATACTGCCCAGCTCTGGTTCTAGGGTACCTAAAAATTCCTTAGGGTTAAGGTTTAACCCCGGAAGAAAAAAAACTCTCTCCATCTGGAGTAGAAGGGAAAAAATAAAAGTAAAAATGTAAAAAAGATCAAATGATCATAAATGACTCTCCAAATGACCCTCCGTATTTCACACAAAATGAGTCAGTCACTCCTCGTACTCAACCTGTATATGGTGGAAGTTTCCGTGAAATCTCTCATTCCCAGGAGTTTGTTACAGTCTCCAAGAACTTCTTTGCAACATGAAGTTTCTGAGAGAGTCTAAAACCTGAAATTCAAATATAAACTCCCCAAAAGTATATAATTTTGTCCATGATGACAATCGAATTAGATTTGTCAGCTTTAATAATATGGAATGAATTATTATTTTTAAGTGTTTTTTAAGACTTTTCCATACCTCAGAGGATAATTTGATTCATAACTCATTCCCTGATGAGGTGTACTGTTGAATACATGAAAGACCTTGGAATAACTTACTCTTTGTCCTTGTGAGTTTGCATCACATATACTGTATAATGTATATACACCTCGGTGGTGTAGTGGTTAGCGTCGCTGACTACGAATCCATCGACACCGGGATCGAGACCAGGTGACGGCAGGCGGCGCGCAGCAAAACACAGCTGTTCATCCTTCCACACAACAACAAAAAATTGGTTGGTAGGTGAATGGGTACCCTGGGTGGCCTAGTGTTAAGACGCTGGGCTGCTGGTAGGCGTGGTTCGGATTTCACGTTAAACTGTAGGTCTAAGGTGGAATGGCAAGCTTGACCTTCGCCACAATAAACAATTCGGGCAGAAACAAAACCAAGATTATATATATATATATATACTGATTTTTTTCTAGAAAAAAGTACCGGTACTTAGATTTGACGGACTCCTTGGGGAGTGGGAGAAATGACGGATTTTTAAATTTTTTGAAAAAAGGTGCCGATACTGCTTACTGCCAGAAATAAGCACTGTGTATATATATATATACACACACCTTTCAAAGGTTCCGTGCGATGATTCCTCATTTCATGAAGGTCAAGATGTCGCCCCTCCTCTCGAGTTGGCCTGGTGAAGTAGTGAGTTGGATTCTTGTACTTTCCACCTCACATAGCCAGGTACGCCCGGCTCATCGGGGATTGTTCCGAGCCAGGCGTCTAATCTTCTTTTGAAGATGTCCACTGCAACACCACTCGTGTTCCTTAGGTCTTTGGGCAGCTGATTAAACAGTTTTAGTCCTCTCACAACAAACTATTTTCTTTCAGGGTTAAGGATGTTCGCTGTCTCGCCTTTAATTTGGGAACACGACACAGTCTTCCTTTTCTACTTTCCACTGTTGTTTGGGGAGTTACAGGGTTCAGAGTAAGCAGACATGAGCAGTAATGTATTTGAAAATACTTAAATACATGTATTTATAAATACTTTTTGGAGAGTATATTTAATTACGTATTTAAATACTTTCGAAAAATATTTAGTATTTGTAAAGTACAGTACTAACCACCCAGTATTTAATTGGTACCACAGAATACAGTAAAACATTTTTCAAGGTGCTTGTGCTTCCAGAAAGTTCCAGGCTCAGCAGGCTGGAACTTTCTGGAAGCACCGTGAAAAATGGAACTTCCAGCCTGCTCTAGTGGCGATTGTCACAGACTTACAGCTGCAGTACGGCAGCCGGCAGTCTATCCTGAGGCATCGTCATATGTGGTTGTGTAAAGTTCAGCGCTAACTGTGCAATTAGCCTTAGCCTATTGATCATATTAGACGAGGACAGGTGGAAGTGGTTGAAAAGAAGGTAGTAAAATAGAAGTTGTTGATGGTGGAAGTGAAAATAAAAATAGCGAATCACACCTGCACCCACTTTTTAATGGAAAATACTTCCGAATAACTCCCAAAGATGGTAGTAAAGTGAAGACTTTATGTTTTCTGTGCCACAGTGCCACAAAACAATTGCAGCGTTTACTTCTGCGGATTCTCGATTTTATTTGACTCTAAGTTGATGTTAGTGATTTTATGTGCTTTCTGAAAAGTATCTAAATTGTATTTGAAATGTATTTAAATACATTTTAGGAGTAATGTATTTAGTATTTAAATACTTTCTGAAAACCTGAATTTTATTTAGATTTAATTACTTTTATTTTCAAGTAATGTATTTATTATTTAAATACATCTAAAGTATTTACTGCCCATGTCTGAGAGTAAGATTAGGGACTAGTTTCTCCATTATTTTCCAAGTGTAAATAATGGTATAGCTCTCTCTTCGCCTTTCCTGAATATAGGTTTAGTTCGCGGAACCTTTCCCAGTAATTTAGTTCTTTGCACCCTTGATCTTGGCTGTGAAGCTTCTCTGAATCCCTTCTAGCTGTCTAGTGTCTTCATTTTTATATGGGGATGTTAGGACCGATCATTATTCCAATTTGGGTATGATTAGTGTTTTCAGTAGAGGAATCATTATACAGTGTATCCGTAAAGTCATGGTGGGATTTTAAATAGCTATATTATTGCAACGAAACATGATAATGAGATGAAAAAAAGGCAAATTGAAGAACAACTCTAAAAGAATAACTTTATTTGACGTAGTTCGATATGGGCTCCTCTGGTAGCCCTGCAGACATCTAGGCGGTGATTCAATTCCAGCCACACACACCCAAGAACATCAGGAGTGACGGATGCGATAGCTTCCGTGATTCGCTCGTGCAAGTGATGAATATCCCTAATGGGTACACTGTACACGCTTTGCTTGACGTAACCCCACAAATAAAAGTCCAAAGGTGTCAGGTCCGGAGAGCGTGGAGATCATGGCTTCCATCCTCCTCTTCCTATCCATCTCTGTGGAAATTTTTCATTAAGAATTCTCGAACAACGTTGGCATAGTGCGGAGGAGCACCATCTTGCTGAAAGATGACATTATTGTCAATAAATTGGGGTACTGCAAAATGTTCCAACATAGCGAGGTAGTTGTGTGACGTCACAGTGGGTTCCGCGAAGAAAAATGGGCCAATCACTCGATCTCGTGCTAGAGCACACCACACATTAACTTTCGGGCTATTACGCTCATGTTCAACATAGGCATGTGGACAGCCTAGACTAACTAAGAGATAAAGGTTAAGCTTAGTCTAGACTAACTACAAGATACAACTTTGAGAGTTGTTCTTAAATTTGGCATTGTTTCATCTCATTATCATGTTTCGTTGCAATAATATAGCTATTTAAAATCCCACCATGACTTTACGGACACACTGTATTTCTCTCTCTTCGTTTAATATATATATATATACAAAGGTGGGCAGGACCGAATTCCAGGAACTCGGTCCTTTTTAAGGACCGTGAGCGGGAAAGTCGGTCCTTTTCTCAGTGAGGACCGAAATGAGGAGCGACGGTCCATTTTTAAGCAATTCCGGACGGTCTTTTTTAGTGATTTTAGTGTGTTTAGTGATTATTGGAAGTTCTAAAGAAAATGGAAACTCAAGCATTTAACTTAATAACTTTTTTTCATCATTTATGTATTGTATTAATTACACTGGTCAACAAAGATTTTTCATCAGAGTAAAATTTGTGTTGGCTGGATAGCATTTTTCACGCTGATTCCAAAACTGCATTCAGATATTTTCTAGCACGTATAGTTTTCAAGATGAAGGCATATATATAACTACACAGATTTAACCATTTTAAATAGGCAAAATACTAATATTTCAACATTTGATTGTGTTTATTTTATTGTGTTTTTTTAGTTTATTCATCTTATTTATTTCAATTATCTTAATTATACATCTTATGTATTTCAGGTGTGAGCTTTTACGTCTAGCAGCATTGTGATTCAGGCAACAACGCCGTGCTTTGTGTGTCAAAGATCAGTCCAGTCCAAGAACTTGTTGTGTCAAGTTGGTGTACATTTTTTTTGAATTTATAGTTTGCTCAGGTCAGTCAACATGCCTCGACAATGTAAGAATGACCCCGACAAGTTCTGTTTCGTATGCGGCCAGTTGACAACTAAAACACAGCGACGAAGTATTACAACCGACATTAAGAAAATATACAAGCTATACTTTGGTTGCCATCTAGGTGACCAAGATAAACCATGGGCGCCACATCAAATCTGTTCTGGCTGTTCAAATGGATTACGTGATTGGCTTAACAAAAAGAAGCTTCAATGCCATTTGCCATACCCATGATATGGAGGGAGCCGAGAGATCATCATGAAGACTGTTATTTTTGTAGTGTGAACTTAATGGGGTTTTCTGCCAAGAACAAACACCAGATTGTATATCCAAACTTGGATTCAGCACGTAGACCAGTAAAACATGATGAAACATTGCCCATTCCAATTCCCCCAAGTGATAGGCTAGATTCTATCATAGATGACATGGAAAGTGATGAAGGTGCAACTGGCGTTTCCGGACCATCTACAGAACCAGAGTACACTTTTGAAGGTAGACATTTAGAGCCTAAAAATTAACCCAAAGACAGTTGAATGATCTTGTTAGAGACTTATCGCTGTCTAAAGAGAAATCAGAGCTTCTCGCCTCAAGACTAAAGGAGAACAATTTACTTGAGAACAATGTTCGTATTAGTTACAACCGAAAGCGAAATTTTGAATTAACAGCATTCTTTTCAGTAGACGGTCCTCTCTGTTATTGCCATGACATCAATGGACTATTTACAGCCATATCTCAGACGTATGTGGCATCTGAGTGGCGCCTCTTTATTGATTCGTCGCAGAGAAGCCTGAAAGCAGTTCTTTTGCATAATGGTAATATAATGCCATCCATCCCCATTGCCCATTCCGTCCATCTAAAAGAGACATATGACAATATGGATATACTACTTAAGGCAATCAAATACGACAGTCATCAATGGAATGTTTGTGGAGAGCTAAAAGTTATAGGAATGCTTATGGGTATGCAGTCAGGATTCACAAATGGATATGTGAAAACTTTCTTGGAAGCAACAAGTCACCTGCGTATAAGGATGGAGTCAAGAACCTCCTTGATGCCTTCAAAGAAATGGAGTGTCGAATGTCGTTAAATATTCACTTCCTGCATTCCCACTTAGATTTTTTCCTGAAAACCTTGGTGCAGTGAGTGACGAGCAAGGAGAGCGCTTCCATCAAGATATTCAGATGATGGAGAAGCGCTACCAAGGATATTGGAATGAAAGCATGATGGCGGACCATTGTTGGATGCTGTATCGTGACAATCCAGGCCAAATTTACAAAAGGAAATCACACTCACAGCGCTTTTAATAAAATAATGTGTATATATTCTTTATTTATAAGTACATTGAATAAAGTATATGATGTATTTGTTGTTTAGCATTCCTAAGTGTGATCTATACATCCATAAATTTTCTTATATCAATATCAAAAACTTAAAAATATCAAAACCAGTGTATCTATATAACTCTACGTGCTAGAAAAAAAATAAAACCAGATTCGGAATCAGCGCGAAAAATGCATTAAGAAAGTGTGATCATGTTTGTGATGAGGGAAAAAAGTTTCATTTTGTTGGCCAGTGTTATAATTTACGTTAATAAAATTAAAGATTTCCGGTGTCTTTAATTTCATTTTTCATTTTAATCAAAGGACCGAGGACCGAGTCGTTCCTAGGTCCTATCTTCAGAAAGGACCGTGACCGGGACCGTCGATCCAGTTTGAGGCAAGGACCGGGACCGTCGGTCCTTTTTGAGGCCCGGGTGCCCACCTTTGTATATATATATATATATATATATGTGTGTGTGTGTGTGTGTGTTACACACAGATCGTGCATGGAACAAAGAACTCTTCTGGTAAAATTAAATCCATTATAATCAGAATAAATAATGATAAATGACAAATACTATAGTTTTTGGCAATGGGGCACTCGCAAATGGGTCACTCGCAAAGAGGCCCCTAAATATAGTTAGCGCACGTTGGGCTTTCATCATGAAAAAGAAAAATTATAGTAATGTATTTGTCATTTACCATTACTTATTCGGACTATAATGGATTTAATTTTCCCAGAAGAGTTCCTTTTTCCATGCACGGTCTGTGTGTAACATAAAACTTTCTCAAATCTGACCTTTATTTGTTATATAATTTTTATACCTGTTGAGTCTGAAATAAAGTGTTTGTTGTTGTTGTGCAAACTTAATTTAGATTAGGTCAGGTTTTGGTAATTTTGCACAAGAAATGAAGGTCAGATTTGAAAGGAACACTAAATTACATTCGAAAAGTACCTATTGATTTGAATAAAATTTTAGGTCATCATATTTTAATGATAATTCCCATTACTGCATAATTCATGGGAATTATTCTTGAAAATGAGAAACTCCTTTAGAAAGTAAATGATTTTAACCTGAGAAGAATAGACTGAACCAGGGAGATTGAATCATAATTTAATGTATTAACTTACAGTATTGCCACTTTATGGGAATTTTCCACAAATTTGTGGGAGAAATAGGGCTCCGTGGGAGGTGTTGTGGGATGCCACTCAGATTTTAAAATTTGTGGAATTTTTGTGGGAATTTTCAGGCATTGGAGCAGATATTCATATTTTACCTAAATAATAGGTACTTAAATAAGGTACAGAGAAAGAGAACCTAATCTAAACACGTTCCATTCTGGCCGCACTTTTGAATTGCCCTCTAAACAAAGTTCAAATAACTTATGTCAAAGAGCGTTGTAAGAGATTTGTTGTTGATCTGATCAATGAAGTGTAGTTACGTCTTCCAGATAATATTAAAACCCTGCTCACGCTTAAACAATTGCAGCCAAACATCGACACTTCTCAATGCAAAGAAAATATTGCACTAGTAACTTCCAAATATCGATCCATGTTTAAAGATATAGATGAACTGGAGAACGAATGAAATGCTTTGAGTCTCGAACAGTGGCCACAATCATGCATGGAGAATACAGTATCTTTTTTGGGCTGAAGTTAATGACAAGAAAAATTCCAAACTGAGAAATTGCTTTAATGTTCAGTCAGTGGAAGCTATTCTTCAAATTCGCTATGGACTAAAACTAGAATCAAAGACGTGCGTGAATTTCGCACCAACTGATGAAATGTTGAAGAACTTTTTAGCCAAAGACCCTCCAACGAATGACTAAGTACCAGCGGACGACGAATTAGTGTCACTTGAAATGGAGGTTTAAGAGACCATCAGGAGAATTCATCCCCTTTTAGCTTCCTATGTATGGTGAGTATCAGAGCTGTGCGCGCTAACTGATAAATATAGCGCCGCTAACGCAAATAAATTCTAGCGCCGCTAACGCTAACAGTTTTTAAAATTAGCGGCGTTAATGCTAACGCTAATTTTGGCGCTAATTTTTATGAAATGTATAGGTAAGTATGATACTATTTTTTAATAATAATAATGCATTTGTATATATTTATATGTGTTCGCCATTTGTTATCTTTTATAGTGTCAAATGGGAACAAAATTATATCTTTAAAATGATTATTGGGTATTCAAGAAAATTGTGTAATTTGATATTTATAATTAAACTTATTTATTGGAAAGACATTGTCCTCCTTTACATACTCAGTTCAGGAAACTGTTTATTATTATACATTCTGCGTTGAGCATTATGCACAAAAAGCAACGTAATATAGAGAATACCATTCTAAGACTCTATTTATTTTAATTTATATTATCGCTTAGCGGTTAGCGCCTAACATTGCCTAAAAATGTAGCACGCTATCTGTTCCGCTAACTATTTTGAAAAATAGCGCCGCTAGGCACAGCTCTGGTGAGTATCTGCTAAAAGTAGGAATAATATTATTTCTCACTGTCATAAAAGAAAATTATTTGTGAGTTTTGTGGGAAAAACGTGGTAGGTGACATGGGAATTTCATTCTTGAGAAGTGGCAACATTTACCAACTTACCAAGTCTTATCATAGTGGCAGGGATGTGATGCGTACGATAATTATCGTACATATACGATAATTTGAAGTCTGTATACAATGTGCGATACTGTCTTCGAAATGTACAATAATTTTGGCCTGTCTGTCGGTCGTATTTACCAAAAAGCAGGAAAAAATTCCTTTTCAATATACAATTGTCCTGATTAAAGGATTGTAGAAGTGTAGATAAAAGATTCGGAGATGTCTAGAAGTTTTCTGGTCCCGTTTGAGAGCCAGAGGTATTTGTATCTGGCAACAGTGCATCATCTGTGAGCTGGCCCAGCAGCGTGTAAACAACACTCTGCGTAGGAGAGTAGGAGAGAACTAAGGTGAGTTTGCTGCTTTTGTCATGTTTCTTTATGTAGTACATAGGGTTACCATACGTCCGGTTTTTCCCAGACATGTTCGGGAAATTATAATAATTTTAAAATTGATTTTTGAGACCATAACAATTGTTCTTATTTATAGATACTCAATGTAGACATGTAGTACACAGTATATATCAGTGGCGGCTTTTTAGAGGAGGCATGGGAGACATATATTTGTGTATATACACACATTAACACATCATGAGTTGGTAGATACTGATACAGATCCACCCCCTCTCCGGAGTGTCCTCTTTTTTGAAAGTTCAAATATGGTAACCCTAGTAGTATAGGAAAGTGTCAAATGTTTCAACTTAATTCATATTAAACTTGATAAATACTGCAGTACTATTCCAATGTTATAGTTCTGTTCTGCAGGTGCTGCCAGTCATAGCCTAATTTTGCCTTAAAATTGTCGATATAGCGTTTAAACATTACCAAAATGTTATGCTTAACTCATAATTTATAGAATAAGAGAGTTTGAGTCACTTAATTTGTGGAAAAGACCGTTTGACTATATAAATTGGCTGTATTTGATAAGTTGGGCAGAAATAACACTAAAGTTATACTTTCTGAAGATGAAGGTTAGGTCTCCTTAAAAGCTAGAACAAGTTTAGCTTATTGGGTATGTGATGTTTGAATCTTTGGGCCACAAGTTTGGGGTGAAAGTTCAGCGTCTGGATTATCTGTCCAACATATATACATTCATAGTCTATATATGCAATTTATATATGAAAATGAAAATGTTTATTGGCAGAATATAGTCCATATAACAAATACTATTAATACAATGATAGCTCACATACTAAGGATATAAATATATACAACTGATTAGAAATAATACAGTAATGTCGAAGTTACGTGAAGCTACGGACAAACGTTTCCGTATCAAGAATTCCATAGCTTAGAGCAGAGTTTTTCAAACTTTTTGAAGCCACGAACCCTTTTTTAAAAAAAAAAAAAATTCACGAAACTTTGACCAACAGGTAAAATTTTAATGATATAAGCCTATAAAGCAAATGGTAATAAAACACAATTTATGCTCACAGAAAACCGATACTGTACTTCACTTATAGCCTAATAGTGACACCCTCATAGCCTCTTAAAAAAATTATTTTACAAGACGTTATCAAATATATTTTTTATGTGAAAGATGCTCTGTATGAATTGGTCCCCAATTAACCCACCCCCAATATCTCCAGTCTAGCTGTAGAGTAGGTTAAGCCTAGCCTTGTAGGGATCAGCCTTGAGATTCCGGAAATGGTCCAGAACGGGCAGAGTAAATTGAGGTCCACAAGTAGGATTCCTCACCAAATTAGGTTAGGGTAATTTACCTTAACCTTTGTGAAACTATGAGTTGATACTAGCTTGCTAGGTCTTAGACCACAATGTAGGCCTAATTTAACTGACCTAGCTTATATGCTATCCCCAAACTGGGGTTCAAAAACACAACTGATCATTTACTGAGGTGTTATTAGACAGTCCCTCTTCTCTTTGCTCTTGATTTTGAGAGCGCATTTGCTGGTGGAGATCTTTTATTGTTTTCAAGCCCCTTCATTCGCTATGCCGTTTGTGTTGCAAGTTCCTTCCGTTTTTTTTCGTTGGTTGATTGGTAGTGTATGTTTACTACCGAGCACGTTCTATCACACAGTATATAAATACTAGTGTGGAGAATAACTCTGATGAGCAACCAATTGGTTTCATCCACTCAGTTATTAGCATAAAGGAGTTTAATAATTGTTAGATTAACTACCTACTGTACCTACTCAGTGGACCAGTTTCGTTACCTCTCAACTACCCACATATATCAGTTTTCCATATTTATATTTCATTACATTATGTAGTGTGAAAGATAATAATCATGTGCGCTGCATATCATAATGATAGTGAGTCAGTGAATTACAATCATTATCATAATCTGGCGCCACACGGAAAACACTGAGCTAAAAATACGATTCATTTACCCATTAACGAATCAAAGGTAATTATTGAATGTTTCACCAACACTGAAATTAATATCCAAAATACATTTTTCTAATGTATTTTGGTGTGTTCTGTTCAAATATGACCTTCATATCTTGCGCAAATGAACCGAAACAAAGTTATGAAACATTTAAGTTTTCCTATGTTTTGGTTCATTTTCGCTAGAAATGAAGGTCATATATGAACCAAACACACCAAAATACATTAGAAAAATGTATTTTGGATATTAACAAAAACCAAACGGGCTAAGTCACCTGTATGCCCTTGACAATTGGTTAGGTTAAGTTGTGATAGTTTCGTTAAAACTAACGAAAATAATACAACTTAACCTAACCAATTGTCAAGAGCATAAAGTTGACCTAACCGGGCATGGGTACCCCATAAAGAATTCGGGACCCAGAAAGGTAAGTAATACCCCTATCCTTAGGCTGACCATATTTCCTTGAGACAAAAACGGGACATTGGGATGGCAAAAAAGGGACGGGGGTTATGTAATATTCTGTATTCATGAAAAAGTAAGTACATAAACATATTGAGCTTACAATTATTCTTCAGTGACAGAACCCATACAGAACCCATAAAAAAAACGGTACTGTCCCGTTCAAAACGGTACGTATGGTCAGCCTACCTATCCTAGGCCTAGATGACGTCCCACTCGGACTGGGAGCTCCCACCACAAACAAACATCCTAAAGCGACTGTTGAATTCAAATTTCAGCCGCCGGAACTGCGCGGGAATATCACGTGACATGACATTTATGCATGCCGTGTTCTGATTGGCCAATGTAGGTATATTGTCATTAGGGTTGTTAGAAAATCTAGAAGAGGAAGAACCATTGTTGTCCCAAGGCGATACGATGACTAAGCTGATTGATGCAGCATTGCTTGTATATATATTAAGTTAAGGTGTGTATATATATCCATCTCATAATTGTAAGGTTAGTGAAAAATTAAATTAATTTAGAGCTAGCATTTTTGAGCTCTTGTGGCATCATTGTTTGGTCACACTGTTGGCATCATTTTGAGACGCTGCGCGTCTTTTCTACTCGTTTGTGGAAGGTCGTACGTAAAGGTGTGGTTTGATAGAGAGCTCTCTTGCAATTCAGTTTGGTTGTTTAGATACATGATTGTTGCATCGTGCAATAGTCCAGGTTGCGTTGTTGTTGCAAGGTTCAGAAAGAAGACCACAAATAGTACCCTTTTGTTTACTTTTTAAGTTCATGTAATTTAAGATCTAAGTTAGGCCCGCATCGAGTCAGCAACCCTGAGGTTACCCTGAGGTAGGACCTAATAGGATCTCAAATCCGTAAGTTTTAATTTAGCTTAACTTGGGCTTTAGGTAGAACTTTGGCCGTTCACGGCTCAGCTGGGATTTCGAACCCGACAAATAAACAAAATAACATGGTCCTTCAGAACCGGATTTCTACCCCAAGACTGAGTCAGTGACCATTTTTCGGCAAAGTTCTGATTGTGCAAATTGTATCCCAAGTTAGGCCTAGACGGGTTGAGTATTATTGAGTTAAGGTCCCAGGGTAAAGTTTGGTCGCCCAATTGCGAAACTTGGCCAGTCGTCTGTCGTTTTTTGGCCTACTTTTTTTCCGGTTTGGTTAATTTGGGTTATTATTGAATTAAGGTCCCAGGGTAAAGTTTGGTCGCCCAATTGCGAAACTTGGCCAGTCGTCGGTCGTTTTTTGGCCTATATTTTTTCCGGTTTGGTTAATTTTGGGTCATTATTGAATTAAGGTCCTGGGGTGGAAAATTTGGTATTCCATACTGGTGTTTGGTTAGTACCCCACTCAGCAATTCAGTTTATTTGAAAGTAAAATTTGCGTTTGATCAGTTTGGTTAAGTATTTCTGCCAATTCAGCTCATTTGGTATTGAGCCCAAGGGTTGTTTACATTGAAGATGAGTGCATCTGAATTGAACAAATTTATAAAAAGGAGAAGTGCCTACAAAGGTCTAATTACAAAGGTCATTGCCACTATAGATTCTGCCATAGAGCAAGAGGATTTACGCTTAGTGACTGCGAAGCTTGCCATATTAGAAACTAAAAAGGTTGCTCTAAGTGAGGTAAATGTTAAAATTGAGGCTCTTATAGAAGAGGATGAAATAGAAAATAACAATTTACTTTGAAGAGATTATTGATGATATGATTAACGTAGGCCTCCGAGCAAAAGAGTTTAGCAGCTCAGTACAGTTAGAGACCAGGTCTAATAATGAAACACAACACTCAACAAATGATGCTTGTGAAGTTAAGGTTAACAGATCTGTAGTTCAATTACCGAGGCTTGTACTAAAACATTTTCTGGGAGTATTCAGGAATGGCAAGGATGGGCAGACAGTTTTCAATCAGCAGTTCATTCTAGTCAAGTGTTAAGTGCCGTGGAGAAGTTTAATTATTTGCGGTCCCTCTTGGAAGGGGAGGCAGCAAAGACTATAGCAGGATTAGCATTAACAGAGGCTAATTATAATGTGGCTTGGGATATATTAAAGAAACGGTTTGGTAAGCCAGAGATCTTAATTAAAAGCCACCTCCGTGCACTTTTAACTATACCTCCTGTTAATAATCCTAATAGTGTCAAGGAGTTACGGCAGTTATATGATGAATTTGAAATTAGAACTAGGTCCCTGGACAACTTGGGTGTAGGAATGGAAAAGTATGGTATAATGTTGGTTCCTACACTGGAGTCTAAATTGCCTAGCTCAATTTTGCTTGAATTAAGTAGGGGACACTCTGCAGAACATGTGTACATCCCCCTTCAGCAGATGTTAGGTCTTTTAGGCACAGAATTAGCAAGACGAGAGGGAGTTGAGTTTGCACAGTGGGATGGTAAACAAGAGGACAAAGGCAGGCACAGCACCAAAGTTTCCACAAAAAGGAATAGCCCAGGTACAGTGTCAGCTCTACATGCCTCCTCTGAGAATAAATTAAAGGGAATCAAGGAATGTATATTTTGCGAAGGCAACCACAAGTCATATAAATGTGAGGTGGCTGAGGCCTTACCCTTTGAGGAGAGAAGGACAGGGTAACTAAGTCCACAGCATGTTTTAAATGTTTTTTGAAAGGTCATAGAGCAAGGTTTTGTAAGTTTAAAATTTTGTGCAAAAAATGTCATGGTAGGCATCAGCCATTATTGTGTGAAAACACTCTTAGTAGGCCTACCCCAGAAGTAGAGACATCAGTGGCACATGCCACTGCTATGCAAGGGAGTAAAAGTAAAGGGGGATTATTGCAAACAACTGCAGCCTTATTAATTGGGAATGAGGGAGAAGCTACTGTAAAGTGTTGTTTGATAGTGGTAGCCAGTGTAGTTTTATTAAGACCAGAATTTCCAGAAAATTGAAGTTTAAAGAACTTAAGAGGGAAAATTTAAGAATTTCTGGGTTTGGGGGTTCCGTTCAAAACCGAACCAAATTTAAGAAGGTAGAAGTTCTGGTTAAAGGGTTGTTACCGCAAAGTCCCACTATCAAGGTCCAAGCTGTAGAGATTGAGGAACTTTGTGCTCCAGTCACTACTTGTTTAGATATGGCATGTGTCCAAGAATTGCAAGTTAAAGGAATTAATTTGGGCAATAATAAGTTTGAGGGAACAGAAGATATTAGTCTTTTGATTGGAGCTGACTATTATTGGGACTTCATCACTGGTAATATTGTCCGTACATCTCAAGGCCCAGTAGCTATTGAAAGTAAGCTAGGCTGGATGCTACATGGTAGTTATTGCAATGAAATGGAAGTTAAGGCTCTCTTTGTTAAGATTGAGGAGAACAGCCATGGTCTGGAAAGGCATTTGAAAGCGTTTTGGGAACTTGAATCTATTGGTATAAAGGACAACCAGGCAAGTACAGTGAACAATGATGTTTTAGAGCACTTTGAAAAAGGGATTGGGTTTAGAGATGGTTGCTATGAAGTTGGCCTACCATGGAAGGATTCTTGCAAACCCGGTTCAAACCTTCAGCTAGCTAATCGGAGGTTGGAGACTTCATTGTACAGGCTAAGAAAAAATGAGGAGTTGTTAATTGAATACGATGAGGCCATCCTAAGTTATGTAAGGGAGGGCTATGCTGAAAAGGTGCAAGGTGAGCTGGTGAGCCAGGAGGCACATTATCTGCCACACCATGCAGTGGTACGGCGAGACAAAACTACCACCAAACTGAGGGTAGTTTTTGATGGCTCAGCCAAGGACAAAGGTGGTGTGTCCTTGAATGACTGTTTGGATGCTGGGCCAAATTTAAATGCAGATTTATTTTCCTTGTTACTGAGATTCAGGTTTGGTAGAGTAGC
This sequence comes from Bathynomus jamesi, assembly GCA_023014485.1. Classification (NCBI taxonomy): domain Eukaryota; kingdom Metazoa; phylum Arthropoda; class Malacostraca; order Isopoda; family Cirolanidae; genus Bathynomus; species Bathynomus jamesi. Next base: position 281,617 of record JAJOZX010005268.1, read on the forward strand.
ATTGACTGCAGATGTGAAGCAAGCCTTTTTGCGGATAAAGTTAAAACCAGAGGACAGAGATGCAGTAAGGTATCTGTGGGTGGATACGAAAGACTTGTTGGAAAATGAACCTAAGGTTCAAGCATATAGAATGAAGTCAGTGTTGTTTGGCCTCAGCTCTAGTCCATTTCTGTTGGCAGCTACTATGCAGTACCATTTTAAGAAATATTCTGAAGTCTATCCTAACACTATTGAACACATAAGGAAAAATTTTTAGGTTGATGATTTGCTATGTTCCGTGGATAATACAGAAATGGCTAAACAGATATTCATGGAGGCTAGAGCTATAATGAGGGAGGCTGGCATGGAGCTCAGAAAATGGCAGACCAATCATTCGCAATTACAAGAGTTTATGAGTCATTCCTCTGTAGTACCTGACGCAGCAGAAAGTATTGAGGATTCTGGTATTAAGGAGTTGTGGGCAATAGACGCAAAGGTGCTAGGCATCGTTTGGCAGCAAGATGATGATTTGTTTACCTTCAATGGGAAATCTTTAGTAGAGCTGGCCGAGAATGAGACAAGGTGGACAAAACGTACAGCTCTTAGTTTGGCTTCGAAGGTCTTTGATCCTCTTGGATTCCTGGCTCCATTTGTGATAAAGTCAAAAATTTGGTTTCAGAGCCTCTGGGAAATTGGACTTGGTTGGGACCAAGAGTTACCTGATCATATGGTGGTAAGGTGGAAATATTGGTTCAAAGAATTGGCACATCTTGGAGACATTGAAATCCCAAGATGGTACTTTGGAGAGTTGAACAATAGTCCAGACAATTTGGAGCTGCACATCTTTTGTGATGCAAGTGAGGAAGCCTATGCAACTTGTATTTATATAAGAGGCGCATTGCAAGAAGAAGTAAGTTGCAGGTTGGTTGCGGCAAAGAGTAGAGTAGCACCTTTGAAAAGGCTTTCTGTTCCAAGGTTGGAATTGATGGGTGCCGTTATTGTAGTCGGCTTGCAATTACAGTGCGAAAGTCTTTGGCCCTCTATGAAATTCCAAGCTATTATTGGACAGACTCCACTATAGTTTGGCACTGGTTAAGAAGTCAGGCAAGGAAATGGAAACCATTTGTTGCCAATAGGGTGGAGGAAATTCAAGCGCACACAGATCCCAAGCAATGGAAGCATTGTCCAGGCATCCAAAACCCCGCTGATTTACCAACACGAGGAATTTCGGTGAAAGATCTTTCACAATCAAGTTTGTGGTGGAATGGGCCAGAGTGGCTAAAACTTGGAAGTGAAAACTGGCCTTCTAATCAGCCTATTGTAGGAGAATGCCAGGCTGAAGAAGCATGGGTGAGTGAGGTGAGAAAATGCGCTGTGAACAGTTGTCAAGTTATGCAGCAGGACCCCATATTGAGGCTTGAGGACATTAGCAGTCTGAAAAGATTGTTAAGAGTGACAGCATGGGTATATAGATTTACCAACAACATTAAGGGAGAAACAAGAAGGGAAGGAATTCTGAACAGTAATGAGATTCAGCAAGCCAGGAAATACTGGGTGGTATATATGCAGAAGAAAAAATTTGGTGAAGAGAGAGAATTGCTCACCAGCCATCCATTACAGGTTCTACCAACACATTCTGCGCTCAAGGGTTTGGATGTGTTTTTGGATCAGGATTTATTGAGAGTAGGAGGTAGACTACAGTTTTCTGGGCTTCAGAGGAGAAAAGACATCCAATTTTGCTACCTTCTGGGGGGCACTTTGTGGACCTTTTGATCCTGGATACTCATCATAAGCTGTTACATGCTGGAGTTAGAGAAGTGATAATAGAGAGTAGACAACAATTTTGGATTCTCAAAATTAGACAAGTAGTGAAAAAGGTCTTGCTAAATGTGTGGTTTGCAAGCGTTGGAGTGCAAAGCCTTATTATGAAAAGGTGCTCCACTTCCAAGAGAACGGTGTGTCTATACTGCCCCATTTGATGTAGTGGGAGTAGACTTTGCAGGGCCAGTCTATGTGTATGAGCGAGGGGAGTCTAACAAAGGTTATATATGTCTTTCACCTGTGCTACCACCAGAGCAATCCATTTGGAGTTGGTAAGCAACTTAAGTATGATGTATTTCTTTGGCCTTTAAACGGTTTGTGAACAGAAGGGGTTTCCCAAATAAAATCATATCGGATAATGCAAAAACCTTCAAAAAGGCTGCAAAGGAACTCCAAGAAATTTGGTCCTTGCTAAAAGAGGAAGGATTCCAATCCTACTTTTCACACCAAGGGGTACAGTGGGAGTTTATTGTTGAGAGAGCACCATGGTGGGGAGGATTTTGGGAAAGGCTAGTGAGAAGTGTAAAGTGTCCATTAAAGAAACTTTTAGCTAATGCTCATTTGAGCAAAGAAGAATTCTCTACTGTTTTATGTGAAGTAGAAGCAATGGTGAACAGTAGGCCTATCACTTTTGTTTACAGCAGTAGGCAGGATGCAGAGCCATTGACACCAAATCATTTTCTTTGTGGTAAACGATTAACATCAAACCCAGTGTGCCAGAAGACTTGCAGTCCATCCAGAGCACTCAAGGAGAGTTAACCAGACGGTTCAGGTACCTTGAAGAGCTACAAGATCAGTTATGGAAGAGGTGGCAGATGGAATACTTGCCAGAACTCAATTATTACCCATCAGGCAAGGTAAAGGGCTCCAATGCAAATTGTATCAAGGTGCGAGAAGTGGTAATGATTGGGATGAAAGACCAAGGCAATGCTGGAAGCTTGGCATAATTGAAGAGTTGTTTGTTGGCAAAGACAATTTAGTTAGGTCTGCACTGGTAAAGACTTCAGGAGGAAAGTTAAAGAGACCTATACAAAAACTCTATGCTTTAGAAATCAGCAAAAACACAGATAGTCAAGATGAAACATTTGAGTTACAGCCTCATGAAGAAGGCTTGGCTAACCTTGCAGAAGGTAATGACAACAATGCCTCTTCGGTGGGGAGTGTTAGAAAATCTAGAAGAGGAAGAACCATTGTTGTCCCAAGGCGATACGATGACTAAGCTGATTGATGCAGCATTGCTTGTATATATTAAGTTAAGTGTGTATATATATCCATCTCATAATTGTAAGGTTAGTGAAAAATTAAATTAATTTAGAGCTAGCATTTTTGAGCTCTTGTGGCATCATTGTTTGGTCACACTGTTGGCATCATTTTGAGACGCTGCGCGTCTTTTCTACTCGTTTGTGGAAGGTCGTACGTAAAGGTGTGGTTTGATAGAGAGCTCTCTTGCAATTCAGTTTGGTTGTTTAGATACATGATTGTTGCATCGTGCAATAGTCCAGGTTGCGTTGTTGTTGCAAGGTTCAGAAAGAAGACCACAAATAGTACCCTTTTGTTTACTTTTTAAGTTCATGTAATTTAAGATCTAAGTTAGGCCCGCATCGAGTCAGCAACCCTGAGGTTACCCTGAGGTAGGACCTAATAGGATCTCAAATCCGTAAGTTTTAATTTAGCTTAACTTGGGCTTTAGGTAGAACTTGCCCTTTAGAATTTGGCCGTTCACGGCTCAGCTGGGATTTCGAACCCGACAAATAAATATAATAACAAGGGTTCACTTTTGGACTTTTTTGAAAAGTTATGGTGCTTATCTCTTATATTGTGACAAATTGACCAAAAACCACGAATAAACCAAAAAAAGACAATGGTGATTTTTGGAGATATTTTTGGTCATAGTTTCCTTACTAATCATCGTATTTCGAAAAATTTGCTACCGAAATGTAAAGAATAACGGTATCCTCTTATTGCGAACATTTTAAAACTATTTTAGTTGTATACGGTGCGATATTTGAGTGGACCTTATGAAATTTTTCTGTTTTCATTTCTATAGCATTTATTTACAGTATTTCCAGGTTTTATCTACAAAAAGTATGCAAATATAACCAAATGTATGATAAATTTGCTTTTCTTTCAGAATTATATTATAGATTTGCTTAATTTCATAGTTCATTAAAATTAGTCAATAGTCATGGCTAACTAACAGTAAGCCAATATTAAGAACAGACCTAAGAAAATATGATTCTTTATTGGAAAGTTAGTGGAAGACATATGCGCAAGAGAAGGAAGCATGCTTCCAACGAATAGTGAAGTTTCCAGTCACTTTTTCTTCTTGAGAAAGGATCAAATGAAAGCGACAATGTGTCAAAGGAAGAAAATATTTTGAGAGTATTAGATAAGGTAGAAAAGGTGTGGATTATGGCTGGCATACCATCAAAATCCGTTAGAAAGCAGAAAGGACCCAAAAAATGTTGTAGGATTTGATAAAGAGCATGAGAAGTTGGGTAAAAATATAAAGAAGAAATGTTATGAAACCAAAAAACATCTTTTCTGTCTCGTTTAGATAACTTATTTGATATATCAACTGAAAATGTATGTAATGAGATCCAAAATGATACATTGAGAACTATACAACAGAAGAATGAGGATCTTCGCTTTTTGGAAGATCAGCGAAGTGCTAGAATATATTCTCTGGTCCGATCGATAAAGTTTATGTAGCCAAACTGATCAAAAAGACTGCTAGAATAGAAGGGGAAGAAACGAAGAAAATTGAAAGAAAAAGACCGAAAGGCATTAGAAGAAGAGACACACAAACTTGAATCATCTGAAGGCGAGTTAGTGGACTCAAGTAATGGTGAAGATGATTTTACTCCGAGCCCAGGCCCATCAAAACGTCCTAAGTTACTACAGTCAACATTATATATAATACAGCTGATCGTTTAGGACTATCATTCGGACAACGCTCGACATTTGGCATCTGTGGTAGCAGCTGAATGTAGGCTAGTTTTAAAAGAGATGTCATTATCGAAAAGTACTTCTGCTCGAGCTGCGAAAAAGTCGAGGAAAGCTACTGCTGACACTATTAAAGAGTCGTTCAACCCACCTCAATATTGTGTAGTCCACTGGGACAGCAAAATGATACTGAATGTTTCAGGAGGAAAGCAGGATCGATTGGCAATACTTATATCGGGAGATAATGTTGAGAAACTTCTCTCGATACCCGATATCGGTGTCTCAACTGGATCGACACAAGCTTGTACTGTTTTTAGCACAATCCAAGAATGGAAATTACAGGATAAGGTTTACGGAATGGTATTCGATACTACTTCATCCAATACTGGCTGGATAAAAGGGGCTTGTAAAGTACTGGAAGACCTCTTTGGAAAAAAATTATTATGGCTCGTTTGTCGCCACCATATGGCAGAACGAGTTTTGTCAGCAGTGTATCTAGAGGTATTTGGAAAATCTACTTCACCCGAAAACGAATCTTTCAAGACCTTCAGAGATGTTATATGGGAGAAGCTAGATACTAAGCAACCCTTCAAACTGCTATCTATCAATGACAGACATCTCAAAGACCTGAAAAAATGCGTCATAGATTTTATGACAGATTTGCTCAAAGATAACCAGAGCCTTCCCAGGGATGATTACAAAGAGGTAGCTGAAACAATTATGCTCGTTTTAGGAGAAATTCCTGCCAGAGGAATACACTGGATCAAGCCAGGAGCTCTCCATCACGCCAGATGGATGGCTCTCATATTGTATACGAATAAGATGTTAACATTTTCAGACCAAGCCGGATATGATAATGTTACAATAAAAAAGCTGGAAAGAGTATGCTTGTTTACATCGCTGATCTACTCCAAGTACTGGCTATCAGTCACCAACCCACTTGAGGCTCCTGAAAATGACCTCCTCCTATACAACGAATTAGTTATGTATAAAAAGATTGACATGGAAGTAGCGGAAGCTGCCCTCAACACTCTAAAAGGTCATTACTGGTACCTATCTGAAGAACTTGTAACCCTTTCTCTCTTTGGAGATTTATCTCATAGTGAAAAGGACACGGTGGCCAAAAAACTTTCCCCTTTCAATCAACCACCAGAATTTAAACAGGGTAAGCCGAAATTTCCCATCCTAAAAGAACGAATTAAAATTCAGCAATTAGTTGGTCCAAACTCATGGTTTGTATTCAAAGTCCTTGGTTCAACGGAAGATTGGATGAGGATTCCAGCTGTAACGTGGGACAGCAACAATGATTTTCAACGAATGAAGAGAATACTCTCTTCAACTAAGGTTGTTAATGACACTGCAGAAAGGGGTATCAAACTTTTGCAGGGTTTTCATGGCTCATGTAGAGATGAAGGTGAATTTCAGGCATTGCTTCAAGTTGTAGAGGAAAACAGCCGTGTTTTCCCAAAGTTTTCCAAACAAGGTCTCTTGAATTTGTAATTTCTTTCCATTTATAATTTCATTTCATTTACAATTTTTCATTATAATTTCAAGAATAGCACTTTGTTTCTATTTGATTAAAATGATTTTGTGTTTGTATTTCATAATAAAAAATTAAAAAAACAGATGGGGGGCTTTGCATATTTTTTTAGATTAATAAAAATTTGAGTCTACAGTTGTCATTTTTTTTTGTTGCAAAATTTACTAATTTTAATCTACTAAACATGTACGAAGATGTCTCCACTTTGAATCTAAACCAAAAAAGTGTTGCTCATTTAAGCCCATTTGCTTTTTTGATTTATATTTTCAAAGCCCATCACCGTTGAGATGCATTGGGATTATGCTCTATGGATGGCCGTGACATCCAAAGTATATAAGATAATATTTTATTGCAGTTCAGATCTTCCAAAGATATAAAACAGCAGCATTTTTCTCTTAGAAAATGCATCAAAATGACCAAAGAGGTATAAAAAATGTAATAAATTTAAATCAAAGGTTAATAAAAACTATTCAGATTGAAGCGCATTATTATTCTCTACATTTTGGTAGCAAAATTTTTTAAATACGATGATTAGTAAGGAAACTATGATCAAAAATATCTCCAAAAATCACCATTTTTGTGTGAATAGGGCTTATTTTTCAAATAGGGGGCGGGGACCCTAAATATTACCTGATTGTCTTTGTTTTGGTTTACTCATGGTTTTTGGTCAATTTGTCATAATATAAGAGGTAAGCACCATAACTTTTCAAAAAAGTCCAAAAGTGGCACACCCTAATCGTCATACGGAACCTATCATTTTTTTACTATCAGGTCATCCCATAAGTAATGTCGTTTTTTAGATCGGAATTTGAAGGACAAAAAAAACAACTGAAACCTGAAACTTTTTAATCTAGTATATATTTTCCATCGGAATCAATGACACTCTACCAACGTCCTACAAGCTTTTCAATGCCATGTTTATAAAATTCAAGCGGTTTTGAGGCAAAAAACGTACAAAGACTGGTGTGCAGGTCATCTAAAGAAGTATACTGTTTCTCGTCAAGATAGTTTTGCAGACTCCTGAAGAGATGATAATCTGAAGGCGTAAGGTCTGGAGAATATGGAGGATGTAGAAGTTTTTCCCACCCAAGCTCCTCAATCTTTGCAGAAGTGATCCGAGCGGTATGAGGACGTGCGTTGTCGTGGTGGAACACGATTCCTTTCCGATTAACCAAAGAAAGTCTCTCTTCTTTTAGTGCAGTGTTCAATCGATCCAGCTGTTGACAGTAGACTTGAGCGGTGATTGTTTGGTTGTGTGGTAAGGTTTCAAAGTGTATTACACCACCTTTATCCCACCAAACACTAAGCAACACCTTCCGAGGGTGAAGATTTGGTTTTGGCTGTGGTGTCGCTGGTTCTCCGGCACAAACCCACTGCCGACGGCGCTTAACATTCTGGTACAGTATCCACTTTTCATCACCAGTCACTAAACGGTGCAAAAACGGATCTTGGAGTTCACGGGAATGAAGAGCTGTGCTAATGTTTACCCGCACCCTCAGATTGTCGACCGACAATTCATGTGGCACCCATTTTCCTAACTTAGGCACTTTCCCGAGTTGTTGCAAATGTCGATGGATGGTGGACGGGGATGAATTGAGTTTCTGGGCCAATTCTTCGACAGTTGTTGAACAGTCTTCCTCAAGTGCGGCTAACAGGAGGTCATCATCAAACTCAGCAGGGCGTCCAGAGCGTGCTGCATCTGTCAAACAGCAGTCACCATTCCTAAACTTTTGAAACCATCTTTGACATTTCCTCACATGCAGAATATCGTTGCCGTAAACGTCCTGGATGTTTTGCGTTGCTTCAGTAGCACTATCCCTTTTTTGAACTCGTAAAGCATTATATGCTTGATATGCTTCTGATACCGCCATGTTTATGAGGGGTTCACATAAAGCAAAACACACGTCTTCACTGGTCAAGGTCTGTAAAGTATGTAGCGAAACACGATAGATCTCCTCTTAGATATAACCTTCGGAAAATTTATGCTTAAACCGAATAGGACTAGTTTAAACTTAATCTATCGTAAAAAACGACATTACTTATGGGATGACCTGATATTTATAACTTTCTTAATAAGCATTTGCGCAAGATACGGATTGTAGATTCGAACAAAACACAGTAAAATACCCCAAGAAATTATGGTTACGTCTTCAAGGTCACTGTTGATGAAACATTCAATAATAACAGAAGAAAATTTTACCACAAATATTTTTATAAAAATATTTTCAAGTACCAATATATTTTTTTATATATTGATAATGTAATCATAAGTTAACACGGACAACATAAAAAAATGGAATCATTATTTGTAGCCTACTACTGACGAAAGCTATTGTGAAAGCTAACACATTTACACTGCATTTAATAACATTACTGTGATCATAACTTCCGTGAACTGAGAAAACTAAACCTAAAAACAGAAAAACTCACCAAATCAATCAGACCAGTGCTTGTGGTCATCAGCTGTGTTTTGTTTACAAAATGGGCTCCTGTTTCTTACTGTGGCTGCAAGAGGGCAACACTTATTCTGGATATCTCATCGTTTGAATTAAAATTCTCTCTCTCGCCGACTCTCTCTTTGCTTACGCCTTTCAAAACACAATCACTGAATTCGCAGTATATCGTAAATTCATCCATGCCAGTTGATATTATTTTATCTTACCTCTCTCTCCTTCTCAGTCTCTCATGACATGCCCCACGGAACCCCATCAAGTTCTCGCGGAAGTCCAGTGGCGGCTCGTGACTAAAAATTCTAGGGGTGCTGTCTCTAAGAATGGGTTGAAATAATTACTGAAATAAAAGGATGAGCATTGAGCAATGAATAAAAGTTTCAAAAGTTAAAAAGTTATTCAGTGAGCTCATCCTTATATTGTTCTTGATTATTTCAATTGTAAATAAAAAATTTAGGGGTACTGCAGTTCCGCAGTGCCTACCGACGAGCCGCCACTGCGCGGCACCCTAGGGTTCCGCGGAACACAGTTTGAAAACCCTTGGCTTAGAGGACAAACGGCAGGACTCATGGATAGCTTGTAAAATATATATATATATGCAGAGATGGCAAAGATACTTAGAAATGTATCCAAGATAGAAGCTACAAGATACTTTATAAAATGTATCTAAGATACACAGATACAAGGTACATTAAAAATGTATCTTAAAGATACAGATACAAGATACTTTGAGAACAATATTTTTCTTCACCCGAGTCATTTTCATATATGCACCATATTTATGTAAATAATGAATGTACCATATTAATAATTTTTAATTAAAAACTATGATTCTAGCAAATGTGTAATGAAAATACATACGGCCTATTTTTAACATCATTTATTGTGTGCAAGGCTACATAACTTGTACAGGCTAAGCTAGTTTATAATTAATGATATCTTGACTGACTTGACACTGGCGTAATTTGTATTGTATTAGTTAGGACCATTAGTTAGTATAAAAAGGGTCGAGATATAGTATGGCTTCACTTATAAAGACGTCAGAAATAATCATAAAAAAATAATGTAGGCCTATATAGAAAATGTATCTTAAGAAATGTATCTTAAGAAATGTATCCTAATATTAAGATACTTGAAAAAATGTATCTAAGATACTGCCCAAGATATCAATGTATATATATATATATATATATATATATATATATATATATATATATATCCCCCTCCCCGCGGGCGGTCTTTCTGGGGTGGATCGCCCGCGGGCTCCTGCCTCCATGTGGCGAGGGGGGTCAGCCGCGGCTGGGGGCCCTGCCGGGTCCCCGCCCGGTTGCGAAGTGGACTTTTAGCATACCCTGCTATCCTACAGCCCCCTTTCCTGTCTTCCCCTCTTTACCCTCTTCCTTGCCCCCTCTGTTTTTTCTGCTTTCTCTGTTCACTTCGCGCGCCCCGTGGGCTGCCGGGGCTGGTCGCTGGGGGTCTCGCCCCCATGGCCGGGGCCGGACTAAGTTGGCTGGTAGGGTGCCCAGGCCTGGGACCCTGGGGGGCCTTGGTCTTTGCTGCCGGCGGGGGAGAACTCTCGACGCTGCAAGGGCCCCTTTTGAAACGGGGGTACCTGCATGGGACGAGGCACCCACCCCCCGCCGGCGTGCGCTTGGTCCCCTTGGGCCCCGGGTAATCGGTTCCCCGCGGGGCCCCGGGCGCGAAACTACTATAAAAATTTTCTATGGAAACACTTACAACTCTAATGGACCTCGTTGACGACCCGGCTTGTGCATCTGACCTCCCTCTGACTACCTCTTTGGACCGTGGGTCTGGTAAGGGCAGTCGGCAGCCCTCGCCCACCCCGTCTGCTCTTCTTGCCGACGCCTCTCCCTCTCTTCCCCAGGCTCGTGGCGCCGCTGCCCGACCCCCGCCAGTAGCGGATGGACCTGCAGTGGACCCCCCGACCCCTGGATCCCCCCATATTCCACGTCCCGATAGGGACCCACCTGCTTTTTCGCCCTCTGGTGGGAGGCCCGCGGCCCCGGTCGCCTCCCACTCCGGTCGGGCCTCATCGCCCCCGGCCCCCTCGGCCCCTGGGGGACGTGGGACCCGACGTCGCCGTCCGCCTTTCTCGTCTTCTCGCCCCCTCGAAGTTCCGGTGGTGTTTGGCCAGACGGCTTCACTCGGCCTTAGGACGATGGACAAGTTCCTCGTCCTCCGCCCCTCCTCCTCCAAGCCCCTCCCCACTAACCACGAACGTCTCTTTCGAGCGATCCATGGGAAGACGGGGACGGCGCGTTTTGACCTTCGGCCTCAGAGGGATGGCTCCATTTTGATAAGGTCGCGTTCCTCTGCCGAAACCTCCTCTCTGCTCGCTATCCCCGATGTCCTGGGCTGCGGGATCACGGTGACTCCCCACCCCCGCCTCAATCAGTGCCAGGGCACAATTTACGCTGCTCGTCTTCTACCCATCCCGGTTGAAGACCTCCAGATTGACCTCGCCTCCCAGGGTGTTGTGAGGGTGTACCGCTTTCCCGACAGATCGCGGTCCCCAACTGCCCCTTCTCCTCGCCTGCTCCTCACTTTCGACTCACTGGTGCCCCCCGTTTCGGTATTCTGGGGCTTTGGTGAGAGACGAGCGTGCGAATTCTCAGTACGACCATACGTGCCAGATCCTACGCGCTGTTTTCAGTGTAATAGGTTTGGCCACGTGAGCAGCTCCTGCCGTCAGCCGGCCCCGTTGTGTGTCCGCTGCGGCGGCCCTCCCCACCCCTTGCCCTGTACTGCTCCGCCTTCCTGCACCAACTGCCATGGACCACACCCTGCTTCATCCCGCTCTTGCCCGTCCTTCCTCTTTGAAAGGGAGGTTCGGGCCCTCTGTTCATCAGAGTTTCTCAGCGCTCGGGAGGCGCGGGAGCGGTTGCGTGGCGGCGAGGCCCGGCGTGGTGCCTCGTACGCCGAGGCTCTCCGTTCCCGGACCCCGTCCTCACCGGCGGTTCCCAACGCGCCTCCACCCACCGTGTCCGCTACTCCCAGTCCATCCTCTGCCGCCCAGCGGACTCCTACCGCGGCTCCCCGTACCACCAGCGCGTCCCCACGTGCTCCCTCCGCGAACGCCGATGCTTCGTCGGCAACCCCCCCTGCCCCTTCTACGCCCTCTCCACCGGCGCCTTCGGCCACCCCCATTCCGGATCGTGACCCGCCGTCACCCACGCGGGCCGCACGACGGAGGGATAGGGGCCGCAAGCGCCGCGCCAGTGGTGACCCCGAAAGGTTCGACGCCATAAGCCTCGCATCACCTTCCTCTCCTAAACACAAACGCCCCCTTCGCCCTACCGCCCCGGTGTCCTCACCGTCCCCACTGCGCAACCGTTATGCACGCTCCCCCCTGGGGTCCCCGTCGGCCCTCGTGGTGGAGGCTGAGATACACCCTCTCCGGCCCGGTCGATGGACCCACTGGAGGGGGAACTCGCCCGCCTGGTCGGCGTGGGTGGGACGTGCACGCCCCCGCGTTTGACCCGCCCCATCTCTCTCCTCGACCTGCCAATGCCTCTGGGTGAGGTATTATTTTCCACTCCCCCTCGTAGTCCTGCCTCCCCCGCACCTCCGGTGAAGGGAGGGGCATTCTGGATACCTCTCACATCCCCTTCTCTGCATCGGTCTCCCCCGGACGTCCGGGAGACTCCTCCTCTGGAGGACTTGCCGGCGTCTGGTTCCACATCGCCCCCTCGTCGGGGGGACCCTCGCCTTCGCCCTCGTTCGGCGTCCCTCACTGAACTCCGGGGCTTTCCGATTCCCTCTTTAATCTCGGGCCGCCCGATCGGCCCACCCACCCCATAATCATCCTTTACGCTGACCTTCCTACCCCTCCCTATACCTCGCTCCTGCAGTGGAACATCCGCGGGCTCCTGGTAGGCCTCGAGAGTCTCTCCTCTCTCCTGGCCTCCAGGTGTCCGGCGTGTTTCTGCCTTCAGGAGACGATTCTGGGATCCCGTTCCCTCCCTCGAGTGTCCGGTTACTGCGGGCTCCCTTCCCCGCCTCTCGATGGGGCGGGGAGGGGGGGCGCCGCGGTCTTCGTGCACCGCTCCGTCCCTTTCCGCCCCCTCCCGCTCCGTACAGTCCTGCAAGCTGTGGCCGTGCGCCTTTTCTTGGGGCGCCAGCTCACGGTCTGCTCTCTTTACCTCTCCCCTAACGTACGCCCTCCACCCGATTCTCTCCGTGACCTAATTCTCCAGCTTCCCCGCCCTTTTCTGATTCTCGGGGACTTCAACAGTCGGGACCCGGCCTGGGGGGACGTTTGCTCCACCTTTCTCTCCGGGACCCTTCTCTCCCTTATGGACGAGCTCGAGTTCACCTTTCTGAACGATGGCTCCCCAACCTGCCTTCACTCGGCCCATGACAGTTTCACCTGTATCGACCTTTCCCTGGTTTCCCTCGAAATCGTGACGGAGTTCACCTGGGAGGTCCTGCCGGATTCTTCCGGCAGTGACCATTTCCCAGTGTGTCTTACCCCGACCCGTCTCCTCCCCCCCACCTCTGTCCGCCCGCGCTGGCTGTTCACCCGAGCAGACTGGGCCTCATACGCGAGGGGCACGGCGATCTCGCCATCAATTCCTGCCTTTCCCTCCGTCAATGAGGCCCTCGCCTTCCTCGAGAGTAAGATCCTCTCGGCTGCCGCCAGTTGCATCCCCCGTACCTCTGGCTCCCCCAGACCGCGAAGCGTCCCATGGTGGACCCCAGAGTGCTCCCATGCCGTTCAGGAGCGGCGCCGTGCCGGCCGCCGCTTCTACCGGACCCGCCAGCTGGAGCACAAGATAGAGTTTCAGCGCCTGAAGGCAGTGGCCCGTCGGGTCCTGAAACTGGCCCGGCGTACCTCCTGGCGGAGTTACGTGTCCGGGATCTCCTCCTCGACTGCCCCCTTGACTGTTTGGCGCAAGGTGCGTAGCTTTGAGGGGACCCGTGTCCCCCCTCGACCCCCGGTGCTTCGGGTCGGGGACGACGAGTTCGTGTCCGATCCGGAGGCCGTCGCGAACGCACTCGCGGCGCACTTTGCAGCCATCTCCGGTTCCGATTCCCCCCACTCCCGCAGCGACCCACCGGAATTTCCACCTCATAGGAATGACCCCTATAATCACCTCTTCCACATGACAGAGCTTCGGGAGGCCCTCCGCCCCCGACGCTCCTCCGCCCCCGGCCCCGATAATATCCCCTATGACCTTTTACGGCATCTCCACCCCTCTGCTCTCAGCTTTCTACTGGACCTCTATAACCGGATTTGGTTGGAGGGTTCATTTCCGGACCGATGGCGTGAGTCCATCGTCGTCCCCATCCCGAAGCCCGATAAAGACCCCTCACTCCCGTCGAACTATCGCCCCATTTCCCTAACATGCTGTGCCTGCAAGGTGATGGAGGCGATGGTCGCCGCGGCTGTCCTTTACCTTGGAGGCGAGTGACCAGTACCCTGCTACCCAGGCTGTTTCCGGCGCTTCCGGTCTACCACCGACCCCCTCCTTCTCCTTAGCCATGACGTGCAGGAGGCTTTCTCCCGGCGTCAATTTGTACTCGCCGTCTTTTTCGACCTCCAGAAGGCCTACGATACTACCCGGCGGAGCGCGGTCTTCGACTGCTTACGCTCCCTGGGTTTCGTAGGCTTTCTCCCTTCCTTTATTTATAACTTCTTGTCCGCCCGTTCTTTCCGCGTCCGCATCGGTTCTGCCCTCTCTGACCGCTTTCCGTTGGAGGAGGGTGTCCCTCAGGGTAGTGTCCTTAGCGTCTTGTGTTTCTCACTCGTGATGAACACAGTCGCTACGGTCCTGCCTACATCCGTTCGTAGCTCCCTCTATGCCGATGACCTGGCTATCTATTGCTCTGGCCGCCTCCCGTCTTTGGCTGAACGTCGGCTCCAGCTAGCCATCAATGCGGTGGTTCGCTGGGCGTCCTCGGTTGGCTATGCTTTCTCACCCTCTAAGTCTTCCAGTATGCTTTTCCGTCCTCGGCGCCTCCGTCTGTCGCATACCTTCGCTCTTACCCTTGCCGGCACTCCTCTTCCCCTCGTCCCATCCGTTAGATTCCTGGGTATGACCCTCGACGGATTTTTCGGTTGGGTTCCACACCTTAGGCGGTTGCGGCAAACATCTCGCCGCACCCTCTCCCTTTTGGGTCATCTGTCCCACACGACCTGGGGGGCGGACAGGCGTACTCTGCTGCGCCTGTACACCTCCCTGGTGCAATCCCGTGTCGACTACGGCTGTGTGGTCTACAGTTCCGCCTCCTCTCCGGCACTCCGTATGCTGGATCCTCTTCTCCACCGTGGCCTTCGCCTGGCGTCGGGTGCCTTCCGCTCGTCCCCTGTCGCTAGTCTTCAGGTGGACTGTGGACACCCCCCCCTGGCCCTTCGCCGGGGCCTTCTCATGGCGAAGTGTTACCTTCGCATCTGCCGCCTCCCGAAGTCCCTACTCTTCTCCGCGATCTCCCAGGCGCTACCCCGGCCTGACACGTGGCATTTCGCTGCCTCTCTGGCCGAGATTTTCTCGTCCCTGGGGATCCCCCCACCCTCTATTCTGCCGTTCTCCTTCGATCTGTCGCCCCCCTGGCGGACCACCCCTATCTGCCGTTGCCAGGCGCTCCGTGGCCTGCGTAAGGAGTCTCTTCCTGCCGTCCTCCGGTCTTCTTTTCTGGCCCATCTTCCGTCCATTCGGACGACGTTCCCGTCTACACCGACGGCTCGCGCTCCCCTGCAGGTGTCGCGGCCGCCGTCTTCTCTCCGTCATTGTCACCTACCTCCCGGGGTATCCCCCTGCCGGTTCAGGCCTCCATCTTTTCCGCGGAGCTCTTTGCCCTTCTGGAAGCCCTCCGTCTGGTATCGGGTTGTTCGCGGTCCTCCTGTACCATTTTTTCGGACTCGCTGAGCGCCCTTCAGGCGCTCGAGCGCTATGATTCCCCGGACCCCCTCGTACGCCTTATTCAACAGGAGTACCATGTCCTGCACACCATTCACCGGATCCGGGTCACCTTCTGCTGGGTTCCCGCCCATGTTGGTGTTTCCGGTAATGAGGCGGCGGACCGCTTAGCCCGGTCCGCCGCCTCGCTGCCTCCCCTCCCCCGCCCGCTCCCCTTCTCAGACTATGTGCAGGTCTTTCGTTCCTTTTACGATCGCATGTGGCAACAGTCCTGGGACGATGCCACCGGAAATAAACTCTGGTCCATCCGCCCCCGTCTGTCATATTGGGTGTCCTCTTTCCACCGCTCCAGACACAAAGAGGTCGTCCTTGCGCGGCTTCGCATCGGCCATACGCGCCTCACGCACGGCTATCTTATGTTCCGGCAGGAGGCTCCTCGTTGCGCCTCCTGCCAGTCGCCCCTCACCGTCTCTCACATCCTTGTGGAATGCCCTACCCTGTCGTCAGTACGTCGTCGCGCTTTTCCGTTCCTTTCTGATTTCCCCCTCCCCGAACGTTTACGCCTTATGCTCGCTGAGAGCCCTCTCTTCTCGCTTGACCGTCTTTTCCTCTTCCTCTCCCAATCTCGCATCCTATCTGAGCTTTAGGTGGCTTCTCACCTGTAGTCCGCTGTTCTCCCTTTTCTAGTGCCTTTTCTCCGTCTCCGTTTCTCTTTCTCGTATTCCGCCTCGCCATGATATCCGCTACCATATAGCGGGAAATGGCGGTAAACGCCCCAATACAAAAAAAAAAAAATATATATATATATATATATATATATATATATATATATATATATTGTGTGTGTGTGTGTGTGTGTGCATGATAATTTCAAGTAAAATACGATAATTTTGGCATGCCTGTACGATACTTTAAGTTGGAAGACAGCACAACCCTACATGGTGGTTTCAAGTTTTGAAATTGCCGGTTTCACATTGCAAGTTGTCAGTGGTACGAATGAATGACTTTCTATATTACTCTTTGTGGTAACTAATAGTTTCTTAGTTAGTTTTAAGTAAAAGTTATCCATATACATGAATGAATGAAAGTTTATAAATTGTGTAAATAATATATATTTTTAGTTTAAGTTATGTACTACTTAGGTAGCTTTGAAAATAATTTTAATTAAGTGCCGTGAGATTACCGTTTTGAAAAATTTTATTATTATGAAATATAGCTCATGACTTGCATAACCTCGATAGGCCCAAGTGGCTTCAGGTTTTCCAAATTAATTAAAATTTAATATAATTAATTAATGAATCACTGACAGCCTAAGCCTGGCAGAGGGAGATTATTGAAGCGCCATTGGATTGAAAGAGTTAGGTCTTAGCTTTTGGTTGTTTGTGTGGCTAGTTCCGTATTGCCCTCCTCATTTTTTTATTAAAAAATAGTTTCGTATATATATTTTATTAAAGAATTGGTGCTTTTTGTTAGTAAAAAAAACCATGGTTTTCTATTTCTGATAAAAATATTCAATATGGTGAGAAAATATTGGTTTAATAAATTTAAAAAAGTGCCCGTTACATTAATCCTTATTGCTCTGGCTACCCAGGCAAGGTGGGCACATGTTATTACATTATCATTTGTATAATTTAGGTCTCGGGGTACATGGGTGGAGCCCTCTGTTTCCTGTGCAAATGCGTAGTTTTCGAGATAGTCATTGAAAACTACACATTTGCACAGGAAATGGATGGCAGATTCGTGCAAAACACCTCAAAATTTACCAGAAAAGTTTGCAGTCGTGCTAAACACAATCTAACCTAACCTAACCAGTCATCTTATTTTGGTGGATATAATTCTGCAATTGCAGTAAGGAAGTGATGCAGAACTGTAGAATCATCAGAATGTTCTACCAGGAACAAGTATCATGCAAAATAAATAAATATTTATGAGGTGGAGGTTTTTATTCACTGAAAAGTTGCAATGTTCCAGCCACATGCCCTTAAAGATAGAAACAGTAAATCTTTGAAAAAACTATATAGGGCTTTGGGTTGATTGCCTGTGCCCTCATCCGCTGAAAATTTCCAGCAGATTTCAGTGGAGGGTTACCGACAAAAGCCCTATGCTTTTTCGTTAGAGTTATGAATATGTAGGTGTTTAAAGGACCTTTTTATATTTAAGTGATTACGGTAATTCTAGCGTCGGGATTTGCGCGACGTACAGTATACTAGAATGAAAATAATTTGCCTCACCTTATTTTTGTTGGGTCTTTGTTTGTTTCGATGTAGGGCGTTACGATCATTTTCGGTGTAGGGCCGCCACGATCGAGTTTCGCGACGAATTTACTTAAGGTAATTAATATAGGCAGTCACTATATAAACCCCTGAAGGAATAGGCCTATCCTTTTATAGTCTTTAGGTGTTATATTATAAGGAATTCACTCAGAACTAGAGGGGGGACAAAGACATCCTCCCAGTTTAAAGCTTCGCTGTAACATAAACAGCCCTGAGAGCCGTTCCTTGGTTCTGGTGTATTATTTGCCAAACTAGCAAAATTTTTGTTTGGGCTACTCCTTTGGTAGACCAAACAATAAATTGGGTTTTCTTGTTGCTATGTGAGGCTGATTCATACATACAGGTTCTTTGTACGTATGGCAATTCAATTATTTCATTCCCAATAGGCTATGTCGCCAATCCCGAGGCAATTTTGTATAGATATTTAATTCAATTAATTAATAATTTATATTTAATTATGAAATAAATGTACCACATATGATACCATGTTGTGAGTGCGTATAGTTTCCATATACTGGGGGGGGCCGGAGAAAAATTTGTATGTTATAGATCAAATTTTTTGATAAACTGTGTTTTAAACCATGTGAAATGGATTGAAAAGAATGAAGTAGAAATTTAGGGAGGAGAGGTTACTCAAGACCTATTCAAATATGAAAGTTCAAGAGGCCAACTTCTCAAGTTTAGTTAAAGTTATGTCAATCAGTTTGACTCCCTTTAGGTATAGGAAATTTATGGGATTAAAGTAAAGTTATTAAGCATTTTAACTTTGCTCAGTTTGTGTAAGTTTTATAAGTCACCAGTCTTAATTTTTTCTTGTAAAAGTTTTCTGGCTTTCAAAGTAGTCTTTCTTTGAGGCCTGTCTGGTTTAGTCTGAGTTACATCAGGCACATTGAGAGATTCCTCCCCAATAGTATCCTGATCCATCCTTTGGGGTAATGGTTCTAATTTAGCCCCACATCCAAAGGATATAGTAATGTGATATCTCTGGTGGTCTCACCAGTTGCTGTTTTCAGTTTTACAACCCTGGTAACTTCGTCTTCACCAGTTTTGAGTTCCAAGACTTTTCCCATTGACCAATGTTGTCTTGGTGTCTTGTCATGTATCAACACAATGTCCCCAATTTTGACTGAATCATTCCAACTTGTTTTGTTAATTGTTTATGTCTTTCTCTGAGACTTGTTAGTATTCTTCTCTCCATTGTTATAAATTGAGTCTTGATTTGTGTCAAATGTTGGTATTTTGTGTGAGTTCTTTGTGTCCTATTTCCCAATCTGGATCCTCTGTACTGTTATGTTCAGATTCTGGTAACATGTTTACTGTTTCTCCCTTAATTAGGTGGTTTGGTGTGAGAGGTTCTGGCTCATTAATACCATCTCCCACATAAGTTAATGGTCTGTTGTTGACAACATTTTCAATTTCTGACAGAATAGTCCATGAGTTCAAAAGGTTGTAGATGTTTTGTCCCAATAGTCTTTTTAAGGCAGTTCTTTACAATTTGTATGTTTCTTTCCCAAATTGAACCATACCATGGTGTATTAACAGGAATGTACTTCCAGGTTATGTTGTGTTTGGTTAAATGAGTTTGTACTGTTTCACTGTCACAAATCTGATGAATAATTCTTTCACCAGATTTGAAGTATGTGGCATTGTCTGACCATATAGTTTCGGGTACAGAATTGTGTGCACAAAATCGTCTGAAAGCAGCAATAAAAGCTTCTGCTGTCAGATCTTCTACTATGTCTAGACATATGGCACGTGTGGCAGCACAGGTGAAGAGTACAATGTACACTTTGTATTCCTTTGAATCCATTTTGTCTCCAAAACTCACATTTACCGCTCCAGTGTAGTCAATACCTGTGGTTTCAAATGGCCGAGTAAATGTTACTCGTTCCACAGGTAGGTCTGGAGGGCTTGGGGTCTTAAAGGGTCGTGAATGGATACGTTTACAAGGAATGCATGTGTTTAGAATTTTCTTTGTTTCAGTTCTACCCTTTGGTAGCCAGTAAGTTTTTCTCAGCTCTGTCAGGGTTTGTGGGACTCCCATGTGGTGTATTTTGTTGTGGGTATCCCTGATGATGAGTTTTTTGTGAAGTGATTTCTCCTTGGAAGAAGAATTGGGTGCTTAGAGTTGTAAGTCAAAGTTGACTTGTTAAGCCTTCCTTTACACCTTATCAGACCCTCTGTATCCAGGTACAGATTTAGATCCATGACAAGTGAAGGAATACCTTTGTTTAATGTGTTACTGGACCTAAGATACTTCAACTCCTTGTCAAATTCTGAAGCTTGTATCTGTTTGAGCCAGTATTTTGTTGCAGTTTCTGTTAAGTTAGAAAAGGCCTTCTGAGGACAGTGTTTAAGAAGGTAGCTATTGACAAACTTGCAGCAATAGACTGTAATTCTCAAGAGTTTGTTGATGTCTGAATAATGTTTGTAGTCAAATATAGGTTTGTCCTCAGTGATCTTTTCAGTTGTCGTAGAGTTGAGTGTGAGGTTAACTACTTTGGCTGGCCAAAGATCCTCACATGTTAGCCATTCGGGCTCATACCAGATTTTATTTGTTTTCAACAGCTTGTAAGAGAGCCCTCTTGTCAAAAAGTCTGCAGGATTCTTTTGTTTTTATGTACCTAAATTTGATACCAAGGTTTGTGTTTGCAGTTTTGATTTCTGTTAGTCTGTTTTTCACAAATATGTTTTTGCAAGAAGTTGTTCTGTGTTGGTCACCCATGTTAGACAAATTTGACTGTCTGTCCTTAAGTAAATGTTTGTTATGTCAACTTCTTTATACACTTGTGAAAGAAAGTTTGCTGTTTTAACTCCCAATGAGACAGCTAATAATTCAAGTTGTGGTACAGTTTTCTTTTGGTTTAAGGGTGCCACTTTTGCCTTTGAATAAACCAAGTTACTTTCATTTTCACTTGTTAAATAGGCACAACACCCATAAGCTTGTGTGCTGGCATCTGTAAAAATGTGTAGTGTTTGCGATTTCAATCTGTAGCCAGCACATCTTGGTACGTAGATGTCTTGAACTTTGTTCAAGTCTGTGGCTAATTTTTTCCAATGAAGTTGGTCTTCCACTGAAAGTGGTTCATCCCAATCAATTTTCTTTTTCCATAAGTCTTGCAAAAGGGTTTTGGATCTTATGGTTGCTGGTAAATATAATCCAATGGGGTCGAAAATTTTGGATGATTCTGAAAGCACTTGTCTTTTTGTATCGGCATTTGGATTTAAGTTATAACTCTTTGTGCAAAGAGTGTCATCGTGTTCGGAATTCTGTTTTAAAAACCAAAGCATTCCAAGTGTTTTCGTGTAATTGTTTGGTTCAATGTTCCCATTGTTGTCTTTTGTTATTTGTTCATTTAATTTAGGAGAATTAGAAAGAGTTTGTACTGTATTCAAACCTCCTACCACTTCAGACTAGTCAATACCCGTAGTTTTAGTGGAGTAAATTTACTCCTCCACAGGTAGATCTGGAGGGCTTGGGGCTTTGAATCCTGTACTGTTTTTGTGTTGTTTGGCCTATGGCCAAGGGAGGCCACAAGACCCTTTTTGTTTGGTCTCTGGCCAAGGAGGCCACAAGACCCTTGTTGTTTGGTCTCTGGCCAAGGGAGGCCACAAGACCCTTGTTGTTTGGTCTCTGGCCAAGGGAGGCCACAAGACCCTTGTTGTTTGGTCTCTGGCCAAGGGAGGCCACAAGACCCTTGTTGTTTGGTCTCTGGCCAAGGGAGGCCACAAGACCCTTGTTGTTTGGTCTCTGGCCAAGGAGGCCAAGACCCTTGATGAATATGTTGGGCTATGGCCTGAGACCATCAGCCCCTTGATGAATATGTTGGGCTATGGCCAAGGTAGGCCATCAGCCCTTTGATGAATTTGTTGGGCTATGGCCAAGGTAGGCCAAGGCCCTTTGATGATTTGTTGGGCTATGGCCAAGGTAGGCCATCAGCCTTTGATGAATTTGTTGGGCTATGGCCAAGGTAGGCCAAGGCCCTTTGATGATTTGTTGGGCTATGGCCAAGGGTAGGCCATCAGCCCTTTGATGAATTTGTTGGGCTATGGCCAAGGTAGGCCATCAGCCCTTTGATGAATTTGTTGGGCTATGGCCAAGGTAGGCCATCAGCCCTTTGATGATTTGTTGGGCTATGGCCAAGGTAGGCCATCAGCCCTTTGATGAATTTGTTGGGCTATGGCCAAGGGTAGGCCATCAGCCCTTTGATGAATTTGTTGGGCTATGGCCAAGGTAGGCCATCAGCCCTTTGATGAATTTGTTGGGCTATGGCCAAGGTAGGCCATCAGCCCTTTGATGAATTTGTTGGGCTATGGCCAAGGTAGGCCATCAGCCCTTTGATTTTGTTGGGCTATGGCCAAGGTAGGCCATCAGCCCTTTGATGAATTTGTTGGGCTATGGCCAAGGTAGGCCAAGCCCTTTGATGATTTGTTGGGCTATGGCCAAGGGTAGGCCATCAGCCCTTTGATGAATTTGTTGGGCTATGGCCAAGGTAGGCCATCAAGCCCTTTGATGAATTTGTTGGGCTATGGCCAAGGTAGGCCAAGCCCTTTGATGAATTTGTTGGGCTATGGCCAAGGTAGGCCAAGCCCTTTGATGAATTTGTTGGGCTATGGCCAAGGGTAGGCCATCAGCCCTTTGATGAATTTGTTGGGCTATGGCCAAGGTAGGCCATCAGCCCTTTGATGAATTTGTTGGGCTATGGCCAAGGGTAGGCCATCAGCCCTTTGATGAATTTGTTGGGCTATGGCCAAGGTAGGCCAAGCCCTTTGATGAATTTGTTGGGCTATGGCCAAGGTAGGCCATCAGCCCTTTGATGAATTTGTTGGGCTATGGCCAAGGGTAGGCCATCAGCCCTTTGAGTAGAGTAGTTTGTTTGTACGTGTCACTGTCTAACCATATAATTTTTGGCACAAAATTATGTGCACAGAATCAGAGCGCAGCAATAAAAGCTTTTACTCTCCGATCCTTGGTTATGTTTAGACAGGTTGTTGTGTTTGAGACACATTGAAAGAGTAGTGTGTGTGTGTGTGTGTGTGTGTGTGTCATTCCTCCGAATCCAGTTGGTCTTCAAAACTTGGATTCACCACTCCAATGAAATAATACCCGTAGTTATGAATGAGTAAATGTTGTGTATCCTACAGGTAGGTCTGGAAGGTTTTGGGGTTTTGAAGGAATCCAATCTGTTTGCAAGGAATGTTGTGTCTGTTGATGAAATCTGTTGATTCTTCCTTTAAAAGAAGAATTGGATGTTAGGAGTCGTATGTATATATTTATATACTGTACCGTACGTGTGTGTGTGTGTGTTTGTTGATGAAATCTGTTGTGATTCTTCTTTTAAAAGAAGAATTGGATGTTTGAAGTCGTATGTATATATTTATATACTGTACCGTACGTATGTGTGTAAATGTGTATTTTGTTATAGGGTTTTATTTTTGGGTTTTGGGTTAGGTTAATCAATTTGGCTGAGTAAAGATCCTCAAACGTTGCATTTGAGGCTCTTATATCAAGCCTTGTCTGTTTTATGCCTATATGTCAAATAGGAATAGGTTGGGCCTATATTGGTCAAATAGGACTTCGAATAGGTAATAGGTTGGGCCTATGTCAAATAGGACTTCGAATAGGTAATTGGTTGGGCCTATATGTCAAATAGGACTTAGAATAGGTTGGGCCTATATGTCAAATAGGACTTAGAATAGGTTGGGCCTATATGTCAAATAGGACTTAGAATAGGTTGGGCCTATATGTCAAATAGGATTTCGAATAGGTTGGAATAGGGTCACGAATAGGTGTTAGGTGGGTGTAGGTTTGAATTCGTGCAATTGCTTTAGGTCTTTGTGATGTTACAGTTCGAGTCGAATTTTGTGATGTTACAGGTTTGAGTCGAATTTTGTGATGTTACAGGTCTGAGTCGAATTTTGTGATGTTAATGAGTAAGTTAAATTGCTGAAATAAATTTTATAACCTACACCACAGGTTCAATTATAAATTTAGTGTTTTTAATTAGGATAGGCCTTGAGGTTAAAGAGTAAGGCCTACTTTAAGAGGTAGGCCTATTATGTAAGGTAAAGTTAGATGGGCCTACTAAATAGGCCTATTTGTTGGGCCTACCAAGTAGGCTTATATTTGGGCCTATTATTTTATAGGACCTCAAATGAGTTAAGCCTGTTAAATTAACAAGGCTTTGTTTTTAGTTTGAAGAGTAGGACCTATTAAATAGGTTTAATGTTGTGGGCCTATTATTTTTAGGACCTAAAATAAGTTATGCTTGTTAAATGAACAAGCCTTTGTTTTAGATTAGTGTAAAGGTAAAGGAATCGGTTCCCAGTTTTAGGCCACTATATGAAAAAACTATAGTGGGGTTATGGTTGAAATTAGGGTTAGGCCAATGAGGTAAGCCTAGCCACCGCGTGTGTCAGTGTAAATTGTAGAGGGGTTAGTTCCCCATACACAGGCCACCATATGAAAAAAACTATAGTGGGGTTACGGTTGAAATTGGGGTTAGGCCTATTGAGTTAAGCCTAGCCACTGCGTGTGTCAGTTAAATTTTAGAGGGGTTAGTTCCCCTTCACAGGGCCACCATTTGAAAAAACTATATAGGGCTTTGGGTTGATTGCCTGTGCCCTCATCCGCTGAAAATTTCCAGCAGATTTCAGTGGAGGGTTACCGACAAAAGCCCTATGCTTTTTCGTTAGAGAGTTATGAATATGTAGGTGTTTAAAGGACCTTTTTATATTTAAGTGATTACGGTAATTCTAGCGTCGGGATTTGCGCGACGTACAGTATACTAGAATGAAAATAATTTGCCTCACCTTATTTTTGTTGGGTCTTTGTTTGTTTCGATGTAGGGCGTTACGATCATTTTCGGTGTAGGGCCGCCACGATCGAGTTTCGCGACGAATTTACTTAAGGTAATTAATATAGGCAGTCACTATATAAACCCCTGAAGGAATAGGCCTATCCTTTTATAGTCTTTAGGTGTTATATTATAAGGAATTCACTCAGAACTAGAGGGGGGACAAAGACATCCTCCCAGTTTAAAGCTTCGCTGTAACATAAACAGCCCTGAGAGCCGTTCCTTGGTTCTGGTGTATTATTTGCCGAACTAGCAAAATTTTTGTTTGGGCTACTCCTTTGGTAGACCAAACAATAAATTGGGTTTTCTTGTTGCTATGTGAGGCTGATTCATACATACAGGTTCTTTGTACGTATGGCAATTCAATTATTTCATTCCCAATAGGCTATGTCGCCAATCCCGAGGCAATTTTGTATAGATATTTAATTCAATTAATTAATAATTTATATTTAATTATGAAATAAATGTACCACATATGATACCATGTTGTGAGTGCGTATAGTTTTTCCATAAAATCCATACACGTTTATTTTTTGGATTTTTTTTATGGCACCTGAACATCTTCGAGTCTTGTCTTAAAATACAGGCAGTATTACATTTAGGGCAAATTAGGGATGTCGGAATTATGCCATGATTGGAAAAAACATCTAAACTTTTATCTTTATCGAGGCTAACAAGGCGGATTAGGTCTTCAAAATCAAGTTCACAAGATTGACACGTCATAGTTCTATAACAAAAATCACCAAACTAATGAGTAACAAAGTAGTAGGCAAAATCAAGAAAAAGTAGCTAAAAATAAACGGTTAATATGTATTTTATCCCACTCAGTCATTTTACATACCAAAATACATTTTTCTAGTAGTATTTGATGTGATTTGTTCAAATATGACCTCCATTTCCGTCGGAAATGAGATCCAACAAAGTTATAGTACTTTGAAGTTTGGCTCATTTTCAAGGGAAATGGAAGTCAAAATCTAAGCAAAACACATCAAATATTACTAGAAAAATATATTTTGGTATTAATTAACCTTACCTAACCTTACCTAACCTTACCTAACCTTACCTAACCTTACCTAACCGTGCCTAACCCTGGCTAAACGAGCTCGTCTGTATCCACCACCTAATCCATAATAAGGTAATACTCTAGGCCCGTTTAGCCAGGGTTAGGCCCATTTAGCCACGGTTAGGTTAGGTAATGTTAGGTTAGGTTAGGTTAATTAATACCAAAATATATTTTTCTAGTAATATTTGATGTGTTTTGCTTAGATTTTGACTTCCATTTCCCTTGAAAATGAGCCAAACTTCAAAGTACTATAACTTTGTTGGATCTCATTTCCGACGGAAATGGAGGTCATATTTGAACAAATCACATCAAATACTACTAGAAAAATGTATTTTGGTGTGTAAAATGACTGAGTGGGATAAAATACATATTAACCAAATAAACAAAGTAGCCTATAGTTAAATGAAAATCTCCAAAAAAGATAGCCAAAATAAACAAATTAACAAATTTATATATATACATATTAGAAAGTAGAAAATATTTTTTTTATAAAGTATATTTTATACAAATTTGCACAAGATAATATATATATTTTCTTATTCAGTTTTGATTGGTTATTCAATATATATTGCTGTTATAGCTGGGTGTGACTGGGTCAAAAAACAAATAATAACCAATAATTTATAATCCTAATGTTCAATAAAATCATTTTGCGTTTTATTTTGAATTTTTAATAGACTCTCAAAATAATTTAGGTAATTATTCGTTTTAGTGCTCCATCTCCTTTCTGGACCAAAACACATTTGGTAAATCTTAAGGAAGCGTCCTGGGAAGTTTTTTGGATATAGAACATGTTTTCCCGATGTATTTCTGTGATTTATTCGAATTTGACATCTGTTTCAGTCGCAAATCACTTGTTTATGACTCCCCCACCCCCTCAACAAATATAACCTAACCTAACCAACCTAACCTAACCAACCTAACCTAATGTGTATATAAATGTTACCTACCCATTAATATCATGGATTATAAAATTTTGCTGCCTGGAGAAGGAAGTTGTGGAAGCGGTCCTCACAGTTCGGGAAGGCCTTTAAGAAGTACGCCTGTGAGAGGTATCCCAGGAAGAAAATTTTCTGCCTTCCGTACTTAGCCGTTAAATTTCTGACGTCCCTCCAAATACACTTATCTAATTTGCGCACAACGCTGCCAGGCGCAAGAAATGCTGTCCACTTTAAAAACATTAATTAAAATACTTATCCTTAATAAAAATAAAAATGCAGGGGTATATTTTATTGAGAAAAATATAATCTTTCATATTATTAATGTTAAATCTCTACTACGTTTAAGAACCAGGACCTTTCCTTAAGATTATCCACACATTTTTCTGGTGTTTTTTGGTGTGATTTGTTCAAATCTGAACTTCGTTTCTTTGGGAAATGAGCCATTTCTGAGAAATTTTCAATTTTAAAATTTCTCAAAAATACTCGTATTCCAAAGAAATGAAGGCTAAATTGAAACAAAAAAACACCAGAAAAATGTTTTATTTAACTTAACCTAACCAATATTTTTTCGCAATTTCTTACCTTAAATAGCAACCTGAGGTTTCAAGGTGTCCTGAATACGAATTTATATGTTAAATTGTCATAGAATGTCTCCTATTGAAAATGAAGGGAGCATTAAAATGAATATTAACCATAATTTATAATACTAATGTTGAATAAAATCATATTTTGCATGCGGGGCAATATGGAACTGGCCCCATTTGTTTTATAGCCTATTAGATTTTAGACTGCTCAAACCCTGTTTGGATTTATTTCCATCATATGGACTACATCAAAATTATAGTACCTGAGGTCTAGCTTGGTCACTGGTTATACTGAGAACTTCGTGCAAATTGTGATGAAAGTGGGAAGGGGATTTTGCAGTAGAATGTTTTTTGTGTGTGAAAAAAAAGAATGAATAGGCTAATTATCATCTACAAACGAACAAACACTTTATTTCAGACTCAACAGATAAAACAAGCATTATACAAATGGTCCAAAGAAGATTAAGAGATAGTTGTCTGGAGCACTGACTAAGTAGGCCAGTGAATCACTATATAATAAACATACAATTGCCTATGCCAATGCTTCCAGATTTGAGATTTATAAAATATATCAGAGACCAGTCCACTAACTATGGCTCCTATTGATCTTTATTATTATTATTATTATTTATAATTTTTTCTAGTATCTTTCCTACCAATGATGTTAAACTAACAGGTCTATAATTTCATTATCTTACTGACTGACTCACCAAGCCTAGTGATAAATCTAAATACAAAATTGTGAACGATAATAGCACAGTTAGGCACCTTATTGATTACAAATGGCATACTGGTACTAGAAGGTGCACCATTTATGAATGTTGGAGTTCTTAATAAACTCCTAAAAATTATATGCAATATAATTTTCTCAAATTATACATCCTGTAGTTCCACCACAAATGAGCTGTATACATTGGAGGTACAAAAGGTTTTAAAGAAAATCAATTTAATATCTAATGTACACACGAAGTTTTCTAACCAAAGTATTTCCTTGAACATATAATTGTCTACATTGCCTTAGAATATCAGTCATCTGGAAGACTATCAGTTAGTGTGTGGCCAAGATATTTAGTCTGGGTCACTTCTGACAGCACCATACCATTCAATTGAAATTTGGGAAATTTTATATATTTGTAGGCCTTGGTCCTCATAATCATAACGACTTTTAGCAGGATTATAGTTTGTCATTATCCTTCCCATACCTTTCACACACCTTCAAAAGTGTATTGAGTCCTTTTATAGATGGACAAATAAGAACTTGATCATCCGCATACATCAGATGATTAACAATCATTGTACCAATATAGCAGCCTATTTTAAAGATGTTAAGCACAACCGATAGATTAGCCATATGAACATTGAATAATAGGGTGGAGTGAAAAAATTAAAAGTGCTAGGATCAAAATTGAGAGGGTCTAGGTAGTTGTCTTTTGTCTAGGATTAAACTTCAAAAACC
The DNA here is from genome assembly GCA_023014485.1 of Bathynomus jamesi. Lineage (NCBI taxonomy): Eukaryota > Metazoa > Arthropoda > Malacostraca > Isopoda > Cirolanidae > Bathynomus > Bathynomus jamesi. Next base: position 310,408 of record JAJOZX010005268.1, read on the forward strand.
AATTTTGGGTGGTTGCATACAAAACTGTGATTGCTACTGGCCAATTTATAGAAATTGTATATGTGTGTGTGTGTGTGTGTGTGTGTGTGTGAGACCAAAATTTGAACCCAGTGACCTATCTTGGGTTGCGGACATGATAGAAAAATAATTTAAAAACTGTTTATAATGTATTTTTTACCTCTGAAGCAGATTAAAACATTTGCAAAGGGCTGCAGGCTCAGTAATGCATCAAAAAATCCATATTTATTTTTGGCCAAAAATTGCAATCTTCAGCCTTTTTGTTTTTGCAAATGTTTTAGACAATTTGTGGGAAATATGTACAATTTTCTACTGAAAATATTACAAATCAACTTAAGATTAATGTAAAGCATTCACTCATTAAACAAAGTAATAAAAAATAATCATCTAAACATCTTCAGAATATTGTATTTTTGTATTGAATACTTTCATCAGTTTTCTTGATTTTTATCTTTTGTCGAATAATGCCATCATGATGTTCAAATCCTACCACAGTTGAGGAAGCCTCTGTTACAAGTTCATGTACCTCTCTACAGGCTGATTATGACAAGGCTGGTTGAATTTCAGTGCTTCTTTTATGTTGAGTTCTTCATTTCATAACTCCATACAATTTTTGACCAGTTTTCAGCATCCCAATCTTTGTAAGTTCTAATCATGCTATCACATTCTTCTTTGACAATGAAGGTTTTTTCTTATTCACTCTAGCAAATATTTTATTATCTGTTAACCTCCTCCTTACTGTATCAGCACTAACTTTTTTCTCCTGCTTTCACTAATTCTTTACTCAAATCATTTGCTGTCATAAATCTATTCTCCAAAGCCAGAAATTTTAGATGCCTTTACACCACTTTCTGACAAAACCCTCTTTCTTCCAGTTTGGACTAACTTACATGTACTTTCTTGGTAATACATTTCTTATGGTATCTGACTGTACCTTCACTTATCTTCAGCATTTTTGCAATACTTGTATTGGAATAATTATCCATTTTAACAAGAACAGTCAATTCTCCTAACTCTTGGCTAGATAACTTGCATGTCTTAACCATCCTCTCAAACTGGAAATATATAAGTAAAAATTTTGTTGAACAGTGTTAAAATGAACCTTCCCCTATCAAGGCTGACAACACACTAAACTGCATAGTCTGTGCCACTAATTTAAAAATTAAAGGACTTTTAATTTAGCCAATGCCAAATTATCAAAATATTGAAGAAACTATGAGAATTAATTACAATGACTTTTAAAGTGGCAAAATATTGTATTTAATCTAATAATTACTCTTATACTAATTCATTTGTTCTGCATAACCTAAATTACCATAAATATATTAACATAAAATAAATGTTACTAAATCACAAAAATAAAGTTACCATTAATATCGGGATAATATTTCTCAACTCGTAAATACTTTTGCAGACCAGTGTGTATATATATGTATGTATATATATATATATATATAATATATATATAATATATATATATATATATCAGACCCACTAATTCAACAAGGTATTTCAGATGTCATGATAATTTAGCTATTTTTCTGCATGTTGAAATATCAGGCAAATTTCACCAGTTTTCTGAAATTTGCCTATTTTGACAGAGGAAAATAGCCAAATTATTGCAATATCCACAATACACTGCACCCTTGTTATATGCATCTTCAGCATATGCGAATTTGGTTATGCGAAGACCCTATTTCTACCAAGAATTCAGTATATGTGGAAAAAATTCGCATTTATGCGCCACCTAGTGTGAAATCTTGCTGAGTGCACTGACATGTTCCCACCAAACAAGTAGTAGTCTCGCATAAACTGTTATAGCGTGTTGGTGTGTGTGTGTTGTGCTCTATACTGTATTGTGTTGCTCACTATTTTTGAGTGCTTTTTCCAGTTTTGTCCTACTGTTTATTGTAGACATGGCTTCTAAACGTCCTCTGCCTAGTACTGGGCCTTCAGCTAAGCGTAAGAGGACCTCATTAACGCTTGAAACCAAGCTGGAAATTATCAACTGAGCAGAAGCTGGTGAAGGAGCTTCTGTGCTTGAAACGAATGATGTGATAGAACTCTTGGACTCTCATGATGAGGAACTAAGTGTTGATGATCTTCTACAGCTTGCTGCTGCAAAGGAAAGCATGTTGGGGGAGGAGGTTATTTTGGAGGTCAAGAAGATGGCAGCATTTTTTAAGGTAGCTGCTGACCTTTCAGTGGGTGCCATGGGCATGGACCCAAGTCTGGAGTGGAGTCAGCACTTTAATCTTGGGTTACAGTCAATCCTTGCACCCTACAAGGAACTCTATTCACAGAAATGGAATGCTGCCAAACAAACAACCATCGACAAATTTTTCATACCATCGTCTGCAACTCCAACAGTGCATTCCACACCACTTGCCTCACCTGCAGCTGAGAGTTCTGTTAGTCTACCTTTGCCTGTTGCCTTACCTGATGTCACTGAAGACCCTGATGATCCACAACCATCCACCTCTACCACAGCAATCAACACTTGTATCCTGGAGCCTACACACCTGCCATCATTGGTATTGTATGTCTTATTAGGCTTACTATGTCCTTTAATACTTATACTGTACAGTATTGATGTAATATAGCATTACTGTTATCTTGTTGAATGTTTTTGGTATAAAAAAGTGGCATATTTATTGTTGGGGGTGCCGGGAGGGTAAAAAAAACTAGTTGTGAAACGCATCCCTATTTTTTTCATTTAAGGGTCATTCTCTGTCAGATCAACCAGTGCCTAACACCCTCATCTCTCAGATTTTGCTGAAATTTGGTTTATAGGGAGTTTGTGGGCCCTGAATCCATTTCTGAAATTATAAGGTCAATCCGACCAACGGTTCAAGAGATATGACCTCGGGAAATTTGAGGTCACTTGCGAGGTCACTAACATTTGGCGACCCATAACTTGGGTAATAATGGTCACAATTATATAAAAGTATATATATTTAGAATCAGAAAATGACAAGGAATCCAAATATGCAAGGTTTAGAACTCTAGGTTGAAAAATAAAAAAGTTACACTGTAACCAAAATTTGAGGTCACGATTTGACCTCTGGGGTATCAAATGAGAATTTTTTTTTTAAATGTAAAAAATGAAGGCATAGGCATTGGCTATTAGAATCAGCAAAAAAAGTTTGTTTATGTTAGTATTTTTCATGTAACTAACATATAAGTGAACACCATATTCATAAGTTGTGCATCAATTCTACCTATTTTTTCACACTTAAGCTCATAATTTGACCTATAGAAATTAAAATTACATTTTTTTATAGATATAAAAACAAAGGCAAAAAATGTAAAATTGTATTTCACTGCTAATCTACACTGGCAATAATAGTTAATAGTGAAAGGGGAAGACCTACTTAGAGGATTCATGTGCTAGCCTAATACAATTTTTGCATGCTCGATGCTCTCATCAATTTCTTTGTGGAAAAATGTATTTAATTCTGCTGCCTCCTCTTAGGGTAGGACAACTCATTACAGTTAATATATGATGTCCTGGCACTGCACATGAATCCTTGTTTGATGGATAATAATATGCACTTGATCCTGATGACCCAGAGGGATGTAGAAAGTTCACAGTGAAATCATCAAACTCTTCACAATATTCCTCCACAATTCCATACCAAACTTGCATGTCATAAATGCAGCCAACATACTCTCCTGGTTTGACACATTTTAGGTTACCAAGCATTGCAGGTTCATTAGTAAAATGACTTTTCCTTATTCTTTTCTTTTCTCCAATGCCACTTGAAATGGGATATACCATCAGTTCTTCCTTGTTTAGGGGAACAAATCTATGATATTTCTGAGTTCCAGGAATAGCCCTACTATCCTTGAATTGATGTTCCAACCGTTCTTCTGCATCTTTCAAATCAGCTGTAGTTACAAAGAAAAAATTTATCTTCTTGCTCAAGTTTTCTTCACAAAACTGAAACATGTGTTCTGGTGTAAGAATTTGCCTCTCTGTAGTTCTCTGCAAACTGGCACGAGCAGTAGCTCTTTTCACTGTTCCTCCAATCCCATCACATGCATTTTTGCCATGGGATGTAGCAAAGAAGTGCCATTCACAAGACAGACCAAAATCCTCTTCATGGTAACAGAGATTTGTGAAGTATCTGTTCTTATATTGGCCAGCACATCCATCTGAGAAATAGTGCACCTTCTTCAATTGTGGGCATCTGAATTTAACATATGTCATAAGCTTCAATATGAATGAGTAAACCATTATAGTGTTGTGTTTTAGTGATGCAGATAAGAAACAGACACTAAAATGGCTAAGTTCCTGGTCTGCAGATGATCTATAATAGATGACAAAAGGGTGAACTGTACACTGTGAATTGTCCCAGTGAAACCCTTGGGCAGCATCCTGGACAATGAAAGAATAATTCTCAGAGAAATCACCTACTATAACTACCTCGCTCTGAGGTGGTAGTGTTTCTTTCAACTGCTTGAAGTACTGTGATTGTTGCTGAGCAACAAAGTGATGACGAACCATGCAGGATATTTTCATGCTTAGGGATGATAAGTATTCATGAAGTGGCTCCACCTTATCAACCATTGTACAACGGTCAACAGTCACCCATTGCTTGTAAGATATTCATTTGGAGCTGATTTCACACTGTCAAGTAACTCAAGAAAATCCAGGACACCCTCTTCTCTTGGGCAATCATTGCAAAGTTGCATCATGCAAGTCTCTCTTTCTGTACTGCAGACACTGTAATCCATAAGATCCTTGTATGAAAGACCTCTTTCTCCCAATGCAGCCAGCTGCAATTTTGGATTTTGATGGTATGTGCAGACACAGACAGAATGAGTCCCACCACTACCGGCAAGTACACAATATGATGGCCGTAATTTTGCAAATGTGGAAAATCCTATTTTGGGATTCTTTTCATCATTTTTATATAGTTCAAACATCTCTCTTAAATTCCCGAGGACCAATCGTTTTTGCACCTTCAGCACTGATAACTTTCACGCAATCCTTTTGGCCAGGACACATACGACTAACCTCTTCTGACTCATAGAATCTTCTAACTATATCTTTGTGTTCTTCAGATATCACTTTTCCTTTGCTCATTAGTGGAATCTTCGGAAGGATTCCATGTTCTGATTTAAGTGAACGGCTTCTTTTCACCATGTATGTTGTAGTTTGAAAGAAACTAGCTGTTTTTTCAATTGTGTATGGTGAGAGTGTCAATATTTGTAGTTTGTGATGGTGACATTTGCTCTCCAGGAATGACTGTTTCAATTCATTCATTAATTTGTCTAGATGTTTTTCAGATTTAGTTTCAGGTTTTGAAGTATCACTTACCTCCTCGGTAATTTGAACACCATAACTGAGTTCTAGCCTCTCCTTCAGGTGTTTCTGAGCAGATGATAGCTTACCACGAGCCTTGCGCTTTTTCTGGCTTAATGACAGCTCTTCTGAAAAGAACAGAAAAAGGTTTCACACACCTGAATATTAGTAATTAAATATTAATTATAGTAGCTTAAATGCTATATAATTGGCTATATAGTAGATCAAACAGACCTTGTAGTAAAGTATAAGTTATTATTATAATTTATTACTTACTTTTTTTAACTGGTGTTTGGTCCAGAAATGCTAGAACTGGTTCAACTGAAGTTGAAGGATTTTCCTTTATCAAGCAATCACTGTCATTGTCCAGATCTTGAATTGAAGAGATGTTACTCAAGCCACTGATAGTAGATGATTCATTTGAATCCTGCTCAGACTCGTTGTTTTCAGTGGTACTAAGTATAGTGGGTTTTTCATTATCAGTGTCCAGCAGTTCACACACAACAATGAGTCTTTTTTCACTCTTCCAGCACATTTTTCAACAAGTACATCAGTCACTTTTCTAAGAATGATTGTTATGCGTTTCTTGTGTTTTTGAATAGGGTCTTGGCAGTATTTCAAGTGCCGAACCATTGTATTTTGATCTGTAAAGATATAGGATTTACAATTAGGTAATATATATTTTTTAGAAAATATATAGCTATACACACTTAATATTTTAGGCCTTGATAGTCTCTGAGGCTCATTAAAACACCATACCCACCAGCCACCCACAGTGCTGGCTGGAACTGTACTAACCTGTAGACAAGGAATTTTGCAACTATCTGTGTTGATTCTGCACTTAGACAAGTAGCAACATGTTTCAACAGGTTTGTTTAGGCTACATGTGAGCTTAGTCTTCCCCTTTCACTATTATAACTATTATTGCCAGTGTAGATTAGCAGTGAAATACAATTTTTATTAAATTCTTGGAGCTTGAGGTCAAATTGATAGCTAAGATATAAAAATTCCTTGAAATGACAAGCAATTTATAAATATGGTGTTCACTTATAAGTTAGTTACATGAAAAGTACCAACATAAACAAACTTTTATGATTGTTTCTATTAGTCAAGAACTCTGACTTTGTTTTTTATATCTATAAAAAATGTAATTTTAATTTCTATAGGTCAAATTATGAGCTTGTGTGAAAAAATAGGTAGAATTGACGCACAACTTATGAATATGGTGTTCACTTATATGTTACATGAAAAATACTAACATAAACAAACTTTTTTTTGCTGATTCTAATAGCCAATGCCTATGCCTTCATTTTTTACATTTAAAAAAAAAATTCTCATTTGATACCCCAGAGGTCAAATCGTGACCTCAAATTTTGGTTACAGTGTAACATTTTTATTTTTCAACCTAGAGTTCTAAAACTTGCATATTTGGATTCCTTGTCGTTTTCTGATTCTAAATATATATACTTTTATATAATTATGACAATTATTACCCAAGTTATGGCTCGCCAAATGTTAGTAACCTCGCGAGTGACCTCAAATTGCTTGAGGTCATTGAACCGTTGGTCGGATTGACCTTATAATTTCAGAAATGGATTCAGGGCTCACAAACTCCCTATAAACCAAATTTCAGCAAAATATGAGAGATGAGGGTGTTAATTTCAATTTTTTTTGGTTGATCTGACAGAGAATGACCCTTAACTATAAGTTTGATATATGTGAATTTGCATTACGTGAGGTTTTAGCAGAACCTATCCCTCACATATATCGAGGGCGCAGTGTACAGTGTGTGGAATTAGCAGGGTCTGAGTGTAAATTACAACTCTCTAACTGTATGCCTCATTATTATTATTATTATTATTATTATTATTATTACCCAACACATTTTAAATTATGATTAGGCATAGTTCTTATTTTTACAATGAAAATATGATAAATATGATAAGTACCCCCCCAATCTCAATTCACTATACAGTCCTGTACTTGCTGTTGGCTAAATTTTATGACTAACTTCGCCCAAGTATACTATTGACATTTGGTATTTAACTTAGTGAAATATGTATTGGTAATTGTTGAAGTGAGGGATCCCTGGTTCTTGCATTCACTGTCTTTTACCTCATAATAGAACTTGTAAGAGAGATTTATCTTTAGAGGATTAATGTAACCCCTGAAAAGATAATTTATTATGAATGTTTTAAGGGCAATTGTACTTTTCCCCTCTCCCTGTACAGTAATTTATCAGCCATAAAAGACAAAAGTAGACTTCCATTAGGCTTAAAAGGAGGAAGCAAGGCAGTTTTCTTTTGGTATTGAAATTAATTATTCTTAACCACTAGGGCCTGTTGTAAATTAAAATTTTTATTTAATTTTTCTATTTCAAACAGATACTATTATATAATTATACCTATTTATTGGCTTTTTCTTATTGGTTCATATAGCCAGCATTATAAATGAATTTGCTTAAATCAATTTTCAAAATAAAATCTAATTGGTATCTGCCATTGAAAATTTATAGATCATTTTGTTTCCTGAAATATGAACTAAATAGGAGTACAAAAATTGTATATAATGAATATATGATATATAATAATAATAATAATAGGTTACATTTATATGAAAGATTCCAAGCTAGTAATTTATATACAAGGTTAGTTTCTGGCTCTGTATGGTCTTTTTAATTGGTAATTAACTTATCATCATTGGCTTGGAACTGAAATAGATTTGTGCATTTAAATATAGTAAAAATTGAAATCTTTTAATAGTATCCTAATTGTTTTACTAATACAGTAAATTCAATTTTGTTAACATTTGCTAGAAATTTTGCCTTGGAGTAATTTCACCAAATGATTAAAATCATTTTTATTAACACCCTCCACCACCCAATTAATTTATGCATCTTGCAAACTTTATACTTAAAATAGTTATGGCTGACTTTGTGACCATCATGTATAACCTTAACATTGATAATTAGATTTGTAGGTCTATAAAATGGAAAAATTGCATAAAATAATTACAGATAGAGTTCTTTAAATTTTTTTTCCTTCAAATAAATTAATATTTATATTTTATTACAATTAATGGCCTCATTTTACAGTTGATTTCAATTCATGTTAAAATTTTCAACTAGGGTTATTGCATAATCTTGTATAGGCCCTCCTTTACTTGTTAAATATAGACAGTGAAACGTCGATCTAATGAACTAATTGAGGGGAAGGGAGGTCCATTAGAAGCCAAAGTTCATTAGATCCAGAATTTTTTTATAGGGGTACTAGAAATTCACTTGGCCATTCCAATAGGAGTTTTAAACACTGTGATCTACTTATTTTATTTAGTAATGGCACTGCCTTTTCCAGTTCTTGATATTTACCCTTATGTATGATGATTCTAGAACTGGAAGGGCCAGTTCCTTTTCACTAACATACTTTCTGGTTTAGTCTTGCCTTAATAATATAAAATGTACTTTTACTGAGTCCATATTCCTCCTCCAGCCATGAGCTACTCCTCACCCTTCTCATGACACTCAATAATTTTCATCTTTTGCGAAATACTGAGGTGTTTCCTTGACCTCTTTTTGCAAGCACCACATCTATCTCCATGATTAATCACAAGATAAAGGTATACAAAAATTACACCACCAGAAAGCCACCAAAATATACACTTCAGATGAAATGTGCACCAACACCAGTTGAGGATTGTAAACAAATAGTGATGCTCTATAACTATTGCCAAATCAAATGGTGAATGTCACTAGTTTGAATCTAGTGACAAATTGCTAGGGTTAGTGGTAGCTCACTCAGGCTGCTTAGCTTAGCTGTTATCATACTAACTATGCATGTATCAGAACTTTCCACTAGTTCCCAAAATGTTGAGTGGGAAGCTACTTTGAATAAAGTTGCATCTACTTAGATGTAACTTTATTCAAAGTAGCTTCCCACTCACCATTTTGCTGCAGTCCCCAAATTTTTTCCCCACTTCATTTTTCACTTCAAAGAACTGCCAAATAGGGTCTTTATGCCTTCATTCAGCATGGTATAGAGCAGGGGTGGGGACATGACTCCAGATTTGAAAAAATTTACTGGAGCACAGCTCTGAATTTACTTTTTTTCCCTTACACCACTAGATAGGTTAATGATAGTAAACTCTTGAATTGACGACATACCAATTACAAATTGTTTTAGCTAAACATAATAATACAATAATGTACAGTTTATAACTCGCCTTAAGTTTATTTATTCATTGCAGCAGCAACAGTGGATGATGTTAGACCTTGCATGTAGGGCTGTAGGCATTTGTTGTGAATTTACCGCCATGTATGCTTGGCCACTGATCAATGGCTTTCTGTGTGATCATTACAGCAGATCTAGTGCCTGGAGCTGGACCCTCCTTCACAATTGTGCACAGCTTAGTCAAATGAGATGGCTTAATGGATCCTTTGTGTTCAACAATGTAACCAAGAATGGAGAATGTCCCTTCAGCTGGTGCTTCACTCCAGGCAGTTGATCCATCTTTATCAAAATGCTTTAATCTCTCTGTGATTCCTTTCCACAGCTGTTCTATATATTCTGTCAGCCAATTTATCACTGAGTCTTTTGTAAAACTACTTTCAGATCTGGTTCTGGATGGTCTAGCAACTTCAGCAACCTGGTAGTAATCAGAACGTTTCTTGATGTATTTGTAAACTTCATTTAGGATGTAATCCTCAGCTGTTAGTTCCTTTTGCTGCCCTGTGGTATCGTGCTTAAATTCAGAAACTACATCATTTGCATTTCCTCCATTAGCTAATTTGCAAATTGTTTCCATCACTCTTAACATAACAGTTTTCCCCCTCCTTTATAAAATATATTTTCTACAAATTCTGCACTAACTGTGGTTTTTTGAGCTACTTGCAACATAATCTTTGTTACATAGGAAATCAATACATAGAACTTGGCACTAATTTCTTTCTCTTGTGGATGATAAAAAAAACACACAATTTTCCACAAATCTGTCAAATTGATCAAATTCGTAATTAACCATGCGAGTATCAGATTTGAGTTTTGGTCTCTTAAAACCAATGATATTGTCAAGAACCATATTGGTATAGTCAAGGCCTGATCTCAGATTTGAAGAGTGATTCTGAATAAAGTCTAAAAGCTCACTTAGTTTACAAATTTTCTTCAATGCATCAATGTGGGGAAATTTGAAATTTTCTCCAAACAACTTTTTCATTTCATTTTTAAATGGCTCATTGTCCTTACAAAAAGCCCCATCTCCAACCATTCCAGATACCTTGGATTTAATTGCTTCTTCAGATAGTTTCAAGTGATTAGGAGACTTCAACACATCAAAAATTTCATTGGCCAAATAAACTCCTGATTTGCTGTGTACTAAATTTATCCCAGCAAGTTTTACAGTCTTATCTTCTTCACTCATAACTAATACAACTAGCATGCTTAATCCCAAAATTGTTCCAATGTCAGCTGTTATTGTTACTGAAGTTTGTTCTAAGAACCACTTTACAGTTTGTTCTTTAAGTTGATTATCTAATAGCTCACAAATTGTCTCGCACACATGTGTGCTATGATTCAAATTTCCAACCTCACAACCTGACCTATGTAATACAGCTAGAAGTACTGGATATAGAGCCCATGCAGTGTTTGTTTCATTATGTAGTATAAGATGTTGCCACATAAGTCTTCTATACATTTAGTAGTGTTCAGAGATGTTTTCATCATTTCATAAACAGCAGCTCTTTGATGATGCTGAAGTTTAATTAAATGTCTCTTCAGGTGGGTTTTCAGATTTCTAAACCATCTCTCTTGATTTTCTCCTTGTTTGCATACATAGGTTAAATCTTTAACATTGAAGTAACCTTTTATGTTAGAATGTTTGTCTGAAGCACATGCTTTGGGGTCTGTGCAAGCTATGCAATATAATGTAAACATTTTATCATCAGAAGCATCATCAATATCTTCTTGATTATCATCATCTTCATCCTCAACAGCTATATCTACATCAGGCATATTAGTGTCACTATTTGCAATGTTTTCCATTATATCACTTGGTACTGAAAATGAATCATCAGCATGCCCTAGATCCTTCTTTTCCACCAATTTGAATGTAGATTTGATCAAATCATTGTTCAGGATTTCTTGTATTGATTTACACTTGCTTAAATGGGCTATGGAAATGTCAAATTTGTTGCTTTTTGCTTTATTAGATTTGGATGCAACACTTGAACTTGAAGGCATATTTTGACTCTTCTCTTTATTAACCACAACAGCTTGGTGAGTTTCTTTTGTTAGGCGCAAAATTGCATTCAATGTCTTCTAGATTTGGGAATTTTCAAATTCCTCTAAAGCAGTTTTGTTAGTCTGATGCGCAGATTCCTCACTTACCTTTTGTTTCTTAGGTGGAGGAGAAGCACTTTCTTCAGTCTGTGAAACATCTAGTGAAAAAGTTTCATTTTCTAGATTAGCAGTTGATGAAGTTGGTTCATTTTTCTGAGGTCTAGCACTAGCACATTTTGTGAACAAACTAAATGACTGCTTTACCATATCTCTTTGCTGCACTTCATCCTGGTATTTCTTTACTGCAATATCTAAGCTGTGGGCCCAAACTCTGGGACCTCTTGTATTATAACAAATATTTTTTTTGGAATTAAAATGTTCCTCCCAGTTTTGCTTCTTTGAATATTTGTTCTTGCATTGACCACAAAAGTAACCCCTTTTAACACCCTCACTTTTCTCTCCAACTTCATCAATATTAGGATCCATTATTGATTATTGACTACCTGAAAAAATACAAAATAAGTAAAAGTTAGTAAATATAGTATGTAAAAGTAAGTAAATATAGTACAAGTGCTTTAAACTTAGTAAAAGTAAGGAAAGAGTAAGTAAAAGTAGGTAAGTTAAAGTAAGTAAAAGTAAGTTTAAACTTAACTAAACTTTTCAATTCTAGAGTCATGGTGGATTACTTAAAACCGCACAAGTAATTATCTGGCCAATTTATCAAACCTGGCCGAGATCAATGGAACATAGTCCAATCCTGATAATTTTATATTAAAAAAATATACGTTTTAATAAAATTTTAATTATCAAAACATTGAAGCTTAAAAAATAAAAATAATTGTTAAATATGGAATTACCAACTAAACTTAAAATAACTAAATTTGTAATTTAAAAAAATTGGTTTGTACAAGAACGTATACGCAAAAAAATTGCATAATGTCTAGCGGATGAACAAAACCCAAACCCAAATTTACTTTTTCTCATGGTCAAATTTACTGGAGCAATGCTCCCAAGATCCCAGGAATCTGGAGTCATGGGTGGGGAAACTTTTCAGTACCAAGGGCGAAAATCGATAACCTAAACACCTCCGCGGGCATCTGGCAAATTTTAAGATTATATACAGCGTGTCCCAAAGAAATGTATACCCACTTTGTTCGATAATACCAGCTATGAGGATAATAAATATATTACTCTTTATATGTTTTTTAATAAAGAATTTTCTCCTGAATCTAAATATGTAATTATTTTTATTAAAAATTGAAGAACAAAAACGTTACAGATGTTTAAATTATAATTATTATTTTCGAGACTTCATGTGTGAGATTTTCTAATATTTTAACCGACTGTTTTGAGATACTTATGTTTAGTGTTGATATTGAAGCATAAATGTTGTAATTATTAATTAATTCAAAAAAATTACAAATTCCATGGTTAAATGACACTTTATCTAAGATGTTCGACGTCTTCCAGAATGTTGTTTTTGTAAGTTTTGCACAGTGCCGTCGGTTTCAAACTTATCTCGTATACGAGCAAAAATATTAGAAAATATCGCACATGAAGTCTCGAAATAATAATTATAATTTAAACATCTGTAACATTTTTGTTTTTCAATTTTTAATAAAAATAATTACATATTTAGATTCAGGAGAAAATTCTTAATTAAAAAACATATAAAAAGTAATATATTTATCCTCATAGCTGGTATTAGCGAACAAAGTGGGTATACATTTCTTTGGGACACGCTGTATATAAGATGTATTTTAAAAGCTATTTGCTGGGCTGTAAATAAATAATTTTTAGTAAATAATAAATACCTAAGCGGGCGAATTGAAATTAGCTCGTGGGCGAAATTTCGCCCGTGGGTGAGGGTTTCCCCACCCTGGTATAGAGAGTATTCAAATGGAAAAATTTCAGAATCCAGACACAATTCAGAGACAAGAGTTCATAATAGCCTAATTATCATAATAGGTTAGGTTAATAATTATGAACTTTCTTCTTTGAATTGCATCTGCAGGTAGACAAAATAATGTAAAAACACGCATTTTTTGTGCTGTATTTTCTGGGTATAATTAATGTCATTATATAATTTACTAAATTCATATGTAAATTCATATAAAATCAAGAACATCTTCTATTTTAATATGCTGATATTAGTACTTCCTGTTCTTGTAGAATAAATAAAAATATGGCAGTTGGAAAAGATGACACTGACTGTGAAGGAGGCATAACAATAGGGAACTCATTTGGTTGGTGTGTCAATATTAAAAGTGCTGTAATTGCTCCTGTATCTTGAGGAACAGTCCCCAACATCATGAATACATGGAAAGAAATAGGGGAAAAACTACACAACATAAGCATAATGATGATCCCATTATTCTCTCCAACTCCAACCTCATTCAAGTTTTTGCGCTGTTTGGTGTTATGAGGGGCTTTAATACAATTTGTATAACATCATTTTGACTGATACTGCTTTTTGCACACTCTTGTTTAGTTACGAATTGAATTAACAGTCTTTGGTTCATGCTTTACAGTTTGTAATAAGGTTCTTCTCTCACATTCTGTCAGGGTTGCTTTACACCCACTATATTCCTTATTGGATGTATTTTTTTAATTTTCTTCATGTATTCATAACCTTGATGACTATTCTTCAAGATACAGGAGGCAATTGTGCGACTTTTAATACTGAGATGCCAACCAAACTGGCTCCTACTATCATGCCTCTTTCACAGTCAGTGCCATCTTTTCCAACTGCCATATTTTTATTTCTACAAGAACAGGAAATACCAATATCAGCATATTAAAATGGATGATATTCTCGATATTATACGCATTTACATATGAATTTAGTAAATTATATAATGCCATTAACAGGGGTGGATCCAGCCTTCTGGGCTGACTGTCTTCCAAAATTTGAAAAGTAAAAAATGCATATGGAACTATTGTAAATCGTGAAATTTTCGCTAGCTCCTTTTTGCCAGAAGTACATTTTCAAGTTGCTATAATATATTTTTAAATGAAATGAAAGATATAAAAATAAAACACTGGAAAATTACATCATATTTATCAAAATATTATATATATTATATATTATTAAAATATCATATAATAAAAAATTCACTGAAAATTCTGACTGTCTTCCGGAAGATGGTCTAAATCTATCCCTGATTAATTATACCAGAAAATACAGCACTGAAAATGCAAGTGTTTCCATTATTTTATCTAACCCCTATATATATATATATATATATATATATATATATATATATATATTATATATATGAATTAATGAAAAAGTCTAGCCCAGTTAATTAGCAGATATTAATTACTTATGATATTTATCAAAGGCTAGATATCTGGTCTATCCCTAGTTTAAACCACTTTTAACTACTGTCCTGGTTAATATTAAAGTTAGTTGTTTTTGCCAACCCTGGCGAAATTTGGTTAAAAATAACTAGGGATGGGCTGCATATCTG
Source organism: Bathynomus jamesi (assembly GCA_023014485.1). NCBI lineage: Eukaryota > Metazoa > Arthropoda > Malacostraca > Isopoda > Cirolanidae > Bathynomus > Bathynomus jamesi. The sequence continues at coordinate 325,479 of JAJOZX010005268.1, forward strand.
GCAGTTATCCATTATCCAGCTGGATAATTAGGTATTTTTTTAGTTAAATATAACTGATCAAATCAGTGGTATTCTATTTTTTTAAATATTACCACCTAATAATTTTTCAGACTTTATCATATACAATTTTGGGTTATGAATACTATGGATTAAAAAGCACAAGTTTAGGAATGCAATATTGTAATTAAAAAGTGTTTATATTTAGATGGTGTATGGGAAAAATAGTAAAATCCTTTCATGTTTTTAAAGTTCAACTGAAAACTGTCAATTTTTAAGGTTTTTATAAAGTTTAAAAACTTTTTTTCTAAAAAATCTGCTCCAAATATTTTACACACAAAATTTTAAATTTTTCATGATGAACAAAACCTTTTGGGCATTAAACTGGAGAGACTGTTGATTATTCATGTAAATTTTACCAGCTGCAGTGAACTTGAAGGTGCACAGATACTTAGTAATGAAGAGTTTTAAGTTTGGAAATTACAAGATGTTTTGAGACCACCAATCTATTAGGGGGTTTGCGTGTCTTAGTATAAAAGGAAGCTTTTGAAAAGTGTCAACTGTTTTGCACGCAGTTTTCCTCTTTTGTTCAATGGGTCTCCCTTGTGTGATTGATTTAGTTTCAACAGTGTCACTGTATTCTTCAGTTTCACTACAGCTGCTGTCACCCTTTTCATATGATTCCCCTTTAGCAGGTATCCTGTTTTTCATTCATTTTACTTCTCACCTTCAACTCTTGGCAGTTCTTCTAGTACCAGTATCAACTTTTTGACCATTGCTTCATCTTTAAGCAAATGATTTAAATCTGGCTATCTGGTATCCAGCAAATTCAGTGTCTGACCTATCCCAAAATAAAACCTCATCCCGAAAAACAAAAAAGACTAATTTATACAAAATAGGCTAAGGAGATTCAGTTCAGTAATTAGCCTGCAATATTATTATACTGGTTCCATTACACCACTTAAGTTATGTTTACAAAATATCTAACACCACACTACTCTGAAGTAAAACAATTTGGCTAATTCAAGCAAAATGACTTAACTTTACAAATTTCCCACTACTATAGGTCTGCTATACCTTAAAGACAAATAATTTGCACTCCAATATAGTATAACATACAGACAAAGCCATTGGGCAAAAGTAAGCACATGGTAAACCAAACGCATTATTTACATGGCTGTTCAAAGACTTAGGATACATGTATATTAGTGAAAGATTCATTCTCTGCCTTCGTTTTTAGTTAGCATTTGATTATATGTATCATGAACCTTAGAAAACTGGTTATTGAAGACTTGTCTACCAGGGTAGTCTAGTGGTAAAAGTAGTGGACTGTTAGGCTACTCTGAAGGTTGAAAGTCTCAGTTTTGGGTTCTTGGCATGGGTTTCAGATTTCAGCAACTAAGGTGTGGCAATGGATGGGATATATTGGAAAGCCATAAATTTATCTGCCTTCTATCACATGACATGCTATTAGTTCAGAGATTAAATCTTATCATGAGTCATTAATGATGATGACAATAGACAGGGTGGATTGGTTTAAATTACTGTATCTGTAGCCACAGTTGTGCACATCTAACACTTTTAACTTTTAGAAGTATTGTAGGTGGAAAAATCTGAAATGAAACAAGAGATCAAATTTAATTTTTTATTTTTAGTTTATAGGAATAATTTATTGAAGTGTAGGTTAACAGTACAGTAACTCTTGTAGTAACACATACTGGTACAGTATTAGCACCATCCTGCAAAAACTAATCTCTCTCTAGGATATTTAGCTAATTTTCTTTTAAGATTGGTAAGTGTAATTTATTAATAAAATCAAAATACAAAGGACTAGGGCCTGACTGGCTCTGGCCTGATAAACTAGATTAATGTGGTAAAGAATCTTATGCTCTTATTTCAGATCATTTGCCATGAGAATGACTTCTCAACACGAACTTCCTTTAGATACCCCAATTGTTTACTTAAAATGTGAAGAAGCTTTTTCTGGGCTTACAGAAAATGAAAAAAAATTTGCTCATTGTTTATCAAGAGCATCATGGTGGGGAGGACTTATTATTTTTTGCCAGAAATCTCCCGAGTCTCCCCTTATATTCAGCTTGCTCACTAGACTTTTTAGGTCTGAACCTATTAGCAGTTTGAAAGAAGTAGCAATAGAGAAAGCAAGTTTCTCTGAAGATGACTTTAAAAATTTGTTAATATATTACAGTGGAATAGTATACAATTGTGGAAATTATTTAGGGTTTGGAGATAAAAAGTTTATTCCAAGTGTACCCAATGATAAATTAGAGAAATTAATTAGGTCTTCAAAAGCCTATCTTGAAGCATCCGATGTCATGGATGTCTACATGAAAGGATGCCTGCATAATATGTATGATTTAGATGAAGCAAAGAAGTTTCTTGGGCTCCCTGATCAAGGAGTGACAATGTACTTTACACCCAATTGCACTGCTGAAGATGCAGCTGTCGTGAAAGAGTATCTAACCTCAAAGAATATTGAAGCATGGAACACGAGACTTCTCAAACATGAAAAAAATGGAGAAACTATTTTGGATATTCGTATTGCTTCTGTGGAAAATGCTTCTGCTGAAGGAATAACTATTGAAAATGACGAATTTCAAGGTCACAAAATTTGTGTAACGAGAGGGGACTACTATTTTGTATTACAGCACATGATCAAAGAGCTTGAACATGCCAAGCCCTATGCCAATGAATTGGAAACCAAAATGCTAAATAGTTACATTGAAAGCTTCACAACTGGATCAGTGAAGGCACATAAGGAAGGATCTTCATACTGGGTCAAGAATAAATCTCCAGCAGTAGAAACGTACATGGGATTCATCGAAGTATATACTGACCCAACCAATCAGAGAGCAGAATTTGAGTCATTTGTAGCTGTGGTTAACAGAGAGCAATCAAGAAAACTTGACCTTCTGGTGTCGAGGGCAGAAAAGCAATTTTTACCACTTTTGCCATGGGGATCTGACTTTGAAGATGATGTATTCATGCAGCCTGACTTTTCATCATTAGATGTTGTCACATTTGCCACAGCAGGGTTGCCCATTGGCATAAATATCCCAAATTATAAAGACATCAAGGAGGAAGTAGGCTTTAAGAATGTTACACTATCAAATGTAATGTTATCTAGGAATGTATTAAAAGGAGGCCCTTTCTTATCAGAGGCAGATCATGAATTAAAAGAAAAACATGGAGCTGTGGGATTAGATATCCTAGTTGGCCTTCATGAACTGTTAGGTCATGGATGTGGAAAGTTCCTAAGACGTAAAGATGATGGAACTCTTAATTTTGATCCCTCTAAAGTGAAGAATCCTTTCACTGGTAAAGAAGTTTCTTTTTATGAGAAAGGTCAAAACTATAATACAGTTTTTACAGATATCTCCAGTTCTTATGAAGAATGTCGTGCTGAGAATGTTGCATTATATCTCAGTTTGAATGATGATGTACTAGATATTTTTGGAGTGATCCCGAGTGACAGAGAGGACATGAAGTATGTAATATGGTTAGATATGTTTTATGCTGGTTTGAAAGGATTGGAAATGTATCAACCTGATCAGAAAAAGTGGGGACAGGCTCATTCTCAAGCGAGATTTGTCTTGCTCCAGGTAGCTCTTGAAGCAGGAAATGGATTGGTAACAATCACTGAAACAGTTGGAGAAGATGGTCTTCCTGACCTCTTATTGTCTCTAGATCGTTCAAAGATTTCAACAGTAGGGCACGATGCCATGGGAACTTTCTTAAAGAAACTCCAGGTTTATCGCTCAATGGGAGATATTGGAAATGCTCGCAAAATGTTTGAAAAGTATTCACAAGTTGTAGACAGTGAACCGCATCTATTTGTAAAGTGGCATGAGATTGTTGTTCGCAGGCGAAGACCTCGCATTATCCTCACGATGGCTAACACTCGTGAGTCAGCTGGTCAAGTAGAGCTTATATCTTATCCAGATGGTCCAGAAGGAACTGTCGCTTCATGGGTTGACAGATTTTCTCCCAGTGAATACAATAATATTGAAAGAGAGTTATTGAAATTTACCGAAAACTACACTAAGTAGGAGCTAATTCAAGTAAACACACTTGCTGAAATATGTTCCGCAGCAAATTTTTTTTTTTTTTTTACATGAAATAGAAGTGCATCGTAAAATGTTTGAACTCCTTATTCTTAACAGTTGTTAACTTTAAAAGAATTTTATACATGGTTGTTTATAAGGTTTAAATTAAATAGGAGCTAATGTTATTAGGTTGGTTTACTATTGTCTTTTGATGTACATATGACTAGGATAGTGTTTTAGAATAATGCCATATATAAATTGAATTTACACCTACATTTCCTTCATTTAATCCGAGTGAACAAATAATGCAGTGAGTATTATAATTAAGATATGTCATTTTGATTCTTGAATTCAATCATCATTCCTTTCAGGGTGGTGGATGCGAGTTTAGTGTCCCACTGTCTACAGTTCTTTAATTTCTTTCTACCTTGAAATATGTGGTTATTGCACTGAAAATATATAAAATTTATTTTTATTTTATATACCTTTAATTCACTTTTAAAATAGATGAAAACTGCTTTTGCGTTCTTGGTCTACAAACATGTTACATAGGTAGTGACACTATCTTAGTGAAGAAATTGAGCTGTTGCATTAGAATATTCATTGCAATGCTTTTGCACTCAGAAATTTAACTGCTTTTAATGAAATTCATGCAGTAGAATATCTTAGGTGTATAAATATGTTGATCAGGATGTGCTTTTCTTCAATTTGTTAGCTAATTTAAAAGTTAACTTTTTCAGAAAATTCTTCAAAATAGACCTAAAAATAATTTAACCCTTTAAGCCCTGAATTTTTTGTAGGGTTGTTATGATTGCTCGTATTTGAGACGTGAGCAATTCGTACCTTCAGTCCTTAAAGGGTTAAACCTATTTATTATATAAAGATTAATTTGGCTTTCCATTATAAAAAATAATCACGTTTTTGTGGTGAGTTTGCATTTACTTTCATTAATTTATTTATTTTTTATGAATAAAGATAAAATTTACTCCAATCGTACTCTTTCTTATTAAGGAGCGTTAATAGTGGGCTTAAATGCCAAGCCTTATTCATTATGTAATAAGTTTGTACTTTTTTATCCAATTCATTTGTGAGGATTTACTTAACTATAAAATCATGAATCAATTTTTATTTAATTTAAATCCCTTTTAAGAGCTTCAGAATATAATTTGTTCGTATTTTGAAAATGAACACTCCTTAAATCAGTTTTTTAGTCTGGTAGACTACTTTTGCATTGATTCGATTTTTTTTTTTTTTCATTTATACACACTATCTGCAGTTTTTTTTATAATCATCTCCGTATTGTGCTTCATAGAGTTAATGTAATATTCACAACTGGGTCAACATTGTTGCCCCCTGGAAGTTTTGGCAAAAATTTTAGGAATTAAGATTGAAGTAACCATAGCTCATTGGTTGAATTTAATATGAAAAAGGGTTATCTTATAATGAGAAACTAATAAAAAAAATATATATATATATGAATCAAGACCTAAATAAAAGCTATTTTGAAAATAAATGAAAAGGTTTATTGGCAGACTATAGTCCATATGACAAATATTATTAATACAATTACAGTTCACGTACTAAGGATAGAAATATATAGAAATATTTTATATTGTACACCACAATTAAGGATGGTTAAATTTCATTGTTGGTCCGTGTGAATGATATTTTATAGTAAATTTCAAACTTCAAAGGTATTTTTCGATTTGAAAAAAAGATAAATTTTCATTTATTTAACCTTAGAATGCGTAACCCGGATAAATATAACACCCGGCGGGCTCGGAGGCCCGGGTTATGCATTGTAGGGTTAAATGATGAAAATATTTGATTTGGAAAAATTCGCACGTGCAGTCGCTGTACTTGGCTATAAAGGCTCAAGTTCAACTCGCCGTCATCACCTATTTAGATTGCTTGGTACCAGGTGAGTCTTGAAAGTTCATGCCCATCCCTCTTCCGCGGGCGAAAGGGACGCCGTATAAAGTCTATATAATGTTGTTCATTCTTTGAAAGTAGGCAAACATTACCTTTTGTCTCGCTTTACTTCCGAGTTGAAGCTAACTAACTTCGAGTTTGGAGCCAAATTTGATAGTTTCATTTTAAAGTATAGGTTGTGGCTTCACACGCTTCGTCAAAGAGAAGTCTGAATACTTTGATTATAGAAATTATCCTAAGGGTTTTTGTTATAAAAATGATCGGAGGGTTCGTGCTAACTGACTTTAATCACTGAACTGTATAAATTTTTGTGAAAGTAATTAGTGCTTAATTACCTGAAATTTGTTCCGAGTTTGTTAAACTAAGAAAATAAGGTGGTAAAGATGTAAATTGCTATAGTAGTACAGTAAAAGAAATCTGTTATTCATTTTGTTTAAATGAATTGTATGCAGAATTAAAATACGAAAGTTTACCTCAAAAAAACCTATTAGTGCATAATTACTTGAACCTTCAATCGTTCAAACAGCCCTAAATACACTGTATTATTGGTCTTATTAGTTAGGACATGGGACGCACTAGACCGTAAGGTAGGTGTAGCTCAGTGTACTGTATACACGACTTGGGTAATTGATGGTGTAGTTTCGGAAAAAGTATACCTAAAAAATTTAATTGGTAATAGTTATTCTTTGGGCATTCTTTTTGGTAACTAATAAAATTCATAAACGAAACTGCCCTTACTGATTTTTTGCACTTTAAAATTTTTAATTTCTATTTTAATTTTCCAAAACTGTACTTTGATTTTAATCCTTAAAAGTATTTGATGGCTCCTGATCGGCAAAAAATATTTCCTGATCTCAAACTGGTCGCTTTAGGCATGAAGGTAAAACGAGAAATGGGAATATATTATAGTAGTACAGTATTAATGAAGTTAACTTATCGAAATTCAGAGATGAATTAAGGAGAGAAGTAATTAGCTTTGTTGACCGATGTGAAAGGGGTACGGACAATACCCCTGTATAGAGACAGCAACAGAGCGGGATAAAGAAACTGCCGAGCCGGTACACTATACCTAACCTCTTGGAAGCTACTTTAGAAAGAGTGTGTCTCAGTGTGTGTGATCTTTCCAGGAAAGATCACGAGAAAAGGAAACGCCAAAAATGTTGAGAAGAGCAAGGATTGAGTTGTGTACTGTTGAAGATAAGGGGATAGTCTGTGGAAAATTGTGACTAGCGGATAGATAAATGAACTGGTATTTTGAGGCGTTGCAAACAATGTGTTCTCTGCCCCAGTCAGAAAGGAAGGTTACGTGCGCCACAAGAAAATACCTTACCCTGGAAAGGTAGCCAAGGAAATTTTACAGGAACGCGGAGAATAGGTAACTACATTCGCAATTACGCTATACACACGAAAACATACACTAGGTAGCACTGTTGTGTGTGTGTGTGTATATATATATATATTTGCTGATCGTATATCAACTAGTTGGTATGATCATAAAAACCGCAAGCATATGACTTTGATTTTGTACAAAATATTTAGTTTTGTTTACCGAAGTATCGGGCTAACGAAGATTCCATGGCCCACTCCAGAATAGTTCCAAAAGGATTAAGAGAAGAAAAGGTCAAACTACATGTCTAACCCATGTACAATTGTACGCGCAAATAGAATTAAGGCTCCTCCCTTTCATTCGTTTGGTCCCCTGCCGCCAAAGTAATGAAATACTTCTAAAGGAAAGGGGTTGAAACAGAAATTAGATTTTCCACACCATGCCCTCATCCGTTACGTGTACCCAGTCACCCAAGAGAAAGAAGAGAAAAGAAAATAGTGACGGCAAAAACGCAACTCTACCTCACCTAATTCATGTCGCGTAGTGGCGGCTTGTGATAAAATAAAATGGAGGGACTGCAAGCTTCACACAACAGTAGGGTACACAAATTTGACCTACCTCAGGTATGAGTTGATGTCCACGGATTTCCAGGGCATGGTAGAAGGGATGGCTGAGGTGGTGATGGTAGTATTACTTGAAAATAAAATCGGTGCGTCGGCTCTTCGATGTAGCAAAATGGTTTATTACTTTTTTATTAAAATCCTTCATTTCTGTTATTTTATTTTCAATGGATATCATTGCTAAAGCAGACAGTCTGTCATTCACCATGGTACTGCGCAAAAAAGTTTTAATTCTCTTCAAAGTTGAAAAGCACCTTTCTGCTTCTGCCGTTGTCATTGGAGTTATTAAAATTTTCAGCAACTTGAGTGTCTGAAATGTTTGATTGTAGATTATTGTTGTTCATCATCTCCACAAGTCTATGAGACTGATTTACACCACTTCTCTTGTGGTCAGTACAGTAAGTTCAGTTCTCAAT